>JAQQSK010012348.1:0-11917 GCA_028658325.1 Potorous gilbertii | reverse complement strand
GCCCATTGGATATCTATTTTAGATGTTTGGGATACAGAGGCCTTGACTCCTATGATGGTAAGCATTGTTCTTCCTCATCAGAAAGGAAGTGAGGAAACATTTGCTCACCAAGAAAGTAACCTTCTATGGTCTTATTTTTTTTCCCTTTTCTGGGCATTTTCCCAGCCAGTTACTTGACTTCTGAGATTCCTCTCCACCTCTGCCCAGCTAGTGCTTAGGGTATAAGATTCAAATGCTGCTCCCCAGCCTCAGGGCTTTGCTATTCAATGGGAGCTTAAGTTCTGGTGCTCGGGTGGGGGCAGGGCTGCCTCCCAGGCTCAGTTCCCTCAGGGGGTTTATGCAGAGACCTTCAGTAATGGATCTGAGGTCCTGCCTGCTCCAGGAGCCTCTGGCCGCCTGCTGCCTCTGCCACTGCCTCCTGAGGGGGCCTGAGTTAGGGTGACATCCTGCTCCCCTCTCGGCCAGCCTAGAAGTCTCTCTTACTGACCTGTGCACCTGTGGGTGGAGGGACCTTCGCGGCCGCCGGAGATTCCGTCCCTGAAGCCTGCTTGGATCTGCTCCTCTTGGTGCCGCGCTGCTAGGGAAGGGCTAGGCTCCACTCCCATCCGGTGCGCAACGGACCTTTGGGATTGGTTTTTCAGGGCTCTCTGGAATGGAAATCTCCTTCACTCTGTTGCTGCGCGGGTTCCACTGCTCCAGATTTTGTTGAGAATTCTTTTTACAGGAAATTCATGGGCTGTGGGTTCGGGGCTAGCATATGTGAATCTTTCTACTCCACCATTTTGGCTCCTCGTCCCCAGAAATATGTCTTATGAGCAAGAGTCCTTCAACTTTCAGGGAAAAAAATGAAGATGTGAACCATGAAGATGTTTCTTCCCTCCCTCTCAAAAAAAAAACCAAAACAGAATTATTAATCCTTTTGATTAAAAGAAACTTCTTCATGCAATTAAAATAACTTTACTGAGTATGTGTAGTGGAAAAGAAATAAGGCTCTCAGTTTAGAAATGGAATACTACCCTTTTCTATAGTGTAAAGTATAATTAGAATAATCAATTCCTTTAAAAAAAGAAGAGGCCTGATTCCATGAGGAACCGATCCTACTTCTTTGAGCTATTTGAACTTTTAGGATGAGCAAATTTTTGGTGCCTAAAGATTATTGAACCTAACACAGTGCTTTGTATTTTATCTGTTGAATTAAATGGGCAGTGCCCCACTCTTGATTTAATGTATTTTGACCTCAGCTTTATTCTACCTGCTGTGGTCCCTGGCTTCCACTTGATGACTTTCTGGGCCTGTTTTTTATTGACCGAAGGCCTCTTTTATACTATCGTATCCTCTAATGTTGTTTATGGGGTAGCAACAGCAGCAGGACTGAGGCTGGTGACAAGCAGTGCTCTGGGTCCTGGCTGATAAATAACTCAAAGGGCAGAGGGAAGCAGGAGCAAGTCTAGTAAGGGCAATGGATGACCTGGGAATTGGAGTAGTTTGAATTTTCTTAAGTCTTTCAAAGCTTTTCGTTACAATGTTGTGTAAATTAATCTCTTGGATCCATTCACTTCATTCTTCATGAATTTATACAAGTCTTAGTTTTCTCTAAAATTATGTTTTCATCATTTGTTAAATTATAGTCATACTCTATTATATTCATGTACCATAATTTATTCATTCATTCGCTAATTAATAGGTAGCTACATTCTTTTTAATTTTTTGTTCTCTTATCCCAGAAAGTACTATTGTGAATATTTTGATATGTATGATATCTTTCTGTCTTTGACCTCCTTAGAGTATATTTCACTGGATCAAAGGGTATAAAACAGTTCAGTAATTTTACTCGCATGACTCCAAATTGTTTTTCAGGAGGATTGAACCAGTTCAGAGTTCTGCCAGTTTTATACGTATAACACTGTATTCCCACAGCCCTTCCAACCCTATTTCCAATTTTTATAACTTTGATAATTTGGTGAGTGGGAGGTAAAATTCTAGAATGGTTTTAATTTGCATTTTTCTGTCAAATTAGGCATAGACCAGAATCTCACACTATATGCCACAATAAATTTCAAGTAGATAACATGATTTAGACATAAAAGATCCACCCAAAACAAATTAGAGCAGCTAATAAGAAATTACTTTTCAAATCTATATATAGAGCAAAGAGTTCATGAACAAAGAATAAGGAGGATGACAAAATATTTAAGTGAATAATTTTGATAACATATAATTAAATTTTTGCACAAACAAAACCAATACAGTCAAAATTAGAAGAGAAGCAGACACTTGGGAAAATTTTTTTGCAGCAAGCATCTCACAGAAGTCTCATTTCCAAGAAATCTATAGAATTGATTGAATAAGAGTAATTTTCCAATTGATAAATGATTAAATGATTTGGACAAGCAGTTCTTAAAGAAAATACTACAAAGTATCTACAGCCATAGAAAAATCACCAGTAATTTCAGAAAAGCAAGTAACAAGAACATCTAGCATTTATTTAGTACTTTAAGGTTGCAAAAGCCCTTACAAACATCTTATTTAATTCTTACAATAATCCTTGGAGAAAGGTATGATTATTCTCATTTTACCGGCAAGGAAACTGAGGCAGACAGAGATTAAATGTATGGGGCTGGATTTGTACTCAGATCTTCCTGATTCCAGGCCCAGTGCTCTAGCCACTGTGCCACTTAACTGCCTCAAAATTAAAGTGACTCAGAGGTTCCATTTCATATAAGATTCGGATAAATGACAGTTTTTGGAGAGACAGTGGGAAAACAGGTACCACAGTAGAATTGGTCCAGCTATTTTGGAAAGCAGTTTGGAACTATACTTCTTTGATCCAGTAATTTCACTGCTAGGCCTATACTAGAAAGGTCAGAGAAAAAGGAAAATAACTCATACACACAAAGGTATTTTGTTGTAGCAAGGAACTTAGAAGTATTATATGTAAGAAATGATGGTTTCAGAGAAACCCAGAAGGAACAGTGTGAACTATTGAAGAGTGAAATAAATACTCAATAAGAGGTCAAAGGATGTGAACAGACACTTCTTAAATGAAGAAATCCAAGCTTTCAATAGCCATATGAAAGAAAAAATTCTTCAAATCACTAATAATTAGATAAATGTAAATTAAGGCAACTCTTGAAGTTATACTCACACTGATCAGATTAGCAAAATTGACACAAGTTAAAAATGACAGATGTTTAGGGGATTGGGGAAATGGGCACCTTAATAAACTGTTTATGGACATGTGAATTGGTTTAGCTATTTTGGAAAGCAATTTGGAATGATCCAGCTATAATACTACTAGACATATGATCTGGAGAGATCAAAGAAAAGAAAGAAGACCCATATGTATAAAAAATACTTTAGCACCATCTTGGTGGAAAAGAAAAACTGGAAACAGGGTACATATCATTTTGAGGATGACTGAGCAAATTATAATACAGGAATATGCGATGAGAAATGATGAAACATTATTTCGGAGAAACCCAGGTTAGGCTTGTATGATGAATTGATAGAGAAGAGAGCAGTACCAGAAGAACAGTTAAACAATAATAACATTTTAAAGATGAACAAATTTAAAATACTCAAGATCTCCACTTAATGCATTGAGCAACCATGATTCCACCCAGAGTACTGTTGAAAAATGTTAACTCCCTACTCAAAGGCAGATGATGGACTCATGGTACAGAATGAGATATACATTTTTGGATGTGACCAGTGCAGGAATTTATTTTGCTTCGTTCTGCATGTTATTTATGAAGTTTTTGTTTGTTATGAAGTTTTTTGTTTTTCTTTTGTTTTTTTTTTGTTTGTTTTTTTACAGTGTGGTGTGGGAGGGAAGAACAAAAACAAATACTTGTTAATTGAATAAATAAAATTTAATTTTAAAAGGAATTTTCATAGTGAACTTAATAGAACCAGGAGAACAATTTATATAGGAACAACTTCATAAAGAGAGCAACTTTGAAAGACTGATCAATGCAATGTCCAAATACATTTGACGAGAACTGATGAAAAAGCCAGTTCCCCTCCTGACATGATATCTTTATAACTACAAAATAAGGCAGTTTGGGAAAGGAATAATTTGGGGATTTGATTTGCTTGAGTTAGGTGTATTTATTACAAAGATTTATTTTTTTCTACTTTTAAAAAAACTGTGGGTGGGGGTATAATTGGGAAGAAGGATAAGGAATAGAATTGTCAGAAAGAAAGAAAAGTGGGAAGAAAAGGAGGTTTATTTAACACACGAACACATACCAGACAAGCAGGACAGTTTTAAAAGTTACATGTTGAATTTGTTAGAATTCTTTTTTTTAAAAGTAAGTTGTACATAATAAAGTTTCCTGTATAATCCTTTGTCTAGTATATAATATATGGAAGTACCGATTTTTACTTTTGCTAAAGTCAGAATAAAAAAGATATTTTAATCATTTGAGAAGGGGAGATGGAGATAGAAATATGGCAAAAAAAGAAAAGGAAAAGTCATTAAACATTTTTCAATTAAATATAGATAAGGAAGACAATTTTGAAAGTTGCATTCTGAATTTATTATATACTTTAAAGGAAAGCAAGCTGGAGAAGGTAACAGATTTGCACTTTCATGTACATGTACAGTCTTAGTCCTTTTTATATGGAAATACTCATTTCATGTTCAGAATTTTTTAAAATGGAAATTGCATTTCTTTTAATGATTTGGAGCATTTTCCATAAGAGCTTTGAGAGTTTATAATTTTTCTTTGAAAATTCTTAATGTTATTTGACTACTTATCTATTGGAGAATGGTTCTTAGTTATATATTTTTGTTTAATTCCCTATAGATTTTCGATTCAGAGTATCATTAGAGATGCTTAATGCAAAGACTTTTTTCTTCTGTTTAGTCCTGCCTAGAGCACTGCTCACATACCTCTGTCAATTCAGTTCTTTCCTTCATTCAAGACAATTTCTATAGCCTTTCAGATTAACCCTAATCTTACCCAGTAATCAGTATTCTCTTCTTGGGATTCTTCCAGCACTTTAAATACATTTGATCAATACTTTGATGTGTTATGCATTATTTTTTATTATTTTGTCTCCCTACCTAGTATTTGAGTTTCTTAAGAGTAGAAACTCATCAAAGGTGTCAAGCTCAGGAACCAGAATAAAATATAACTGGGACCTATTTATATTTAACAAAATCAATAGAAATATAGATATAGCTAAATTGTTTTTTTTAGTCAATTTGTGACCCACAAGAATTAGTTTTAATTTGAGCCTGACACCACTTTTCTATATTTTATATCTTCTACATCTTTGATAAACTGATAATTAAAATGACTTTTTTGATGCCTTTCAGTTTATTGTTGATAGTTAATATGCATTAAAGTAACTACACTGTTATTTGTAGTACTTTGTGAAACAGTATTTAATATTTAATGTCAATCAACAGCATTTATCAGAGTGCCTACTTTGTGCCTGGCACTGTGATAAGTAGTAGTGATTCTGAGACATACATTTTTCAGAACTTGAATTATCTACAGAAATAAATCAACGTTATCTAACATGACTTGTGAGCAGCAATAGCATAGATGAGCCCAAATGATTTTTATACATGACTATGGTTTTTTTTTGCTTCCCTTCCTTGCTATCTATAGAACTATTAGCCATACTGCTACTGCTACTTTAATGGAATTGGGAATTAAGCCATATCCAAAGATGGATACCACTTTCTGAGGTCTCGGTAATTACTTTCAAAACATTTCTCTAATTGAACCTATTACACTACAGCAGTAAGCTCAGCTATCACACATCTGAAAGTAAAAGAAGAAAAGAGTAGTTCTCCTCTGCTACACTTAAGAAAGGCAAAGCATTTATAATTGTTAGCTCTATGCCGGTGTTTGTGAAGTGGCTGCTGAATGCTTATGAGAGTATTACACGAGATATTCCAAAAATTACCTTTTTAAAAAAAAATTGTTACAAAATCAAATTATGAAAAGTGTTTTGGTAGCATGTCTAACTCGAGTTGAATAGCATTTATTGGTCAATTTTGTTTTGATTTAATTGTACTTTCCAATAAACCCAACTACAAAGTAGGTTCCTTGAAAACAATTAAATAAAATCATCTAATAGCATGATTGTCACTGATGGTACATTGGCTTATATTCATTGAGTGTATACTAAGGACTGGAGTGTCTGTGTGGGGTGAGGAGAGTGATGATTCAGGTGACTTCTATCTTCAAGGACCATATCTAGTTAGAAATATATCAATTTAAGAAAAAGATATGTTAACAAAGTGACATATATAAACGAGTTAAAATCTAAAATTAATTTGGTATGAAGTACTTAAGTGATTGGACTATAATCTATAATATACATATTTCTGGAATATGCTTTTTGTGTATTTCATAAATTCTAATCTTTTTAATAGAAATCTTAAAAATGCATAAATAGCTTGTTTTGATTTCTTTCTTCTGGCTCTTACACTTGCCTCTATTCTGTTTTCACTCTGAAATCAGATTGAGACTTCAAACCCCAACTATCCATTTTCCTGCTTTCTGGTTATAAGCTAGAACTGACTGACAGAACTGTAGGTTGCCAGAAAAAAATGTATATAGCCAAGTGTTTTGTGTGAATGCTTGAGGAGGAAGGGTGTAGTCTCATTCATGTTTTTCATTGCTTGTTAGGCAACTTCAAAAAAAGTAAGCAACTTCTTCAAAAAGCTCTAGAATGTGGTGCAGTCCCACAAGAAATGTTAGAAATTGCTATCCGGAATTTAAATCTGCAGAAAAAACAATTGCTTTCAGAGGAGGAAAAAAATAAATTTTCAGGTAAATCTCATAATGTATGTTCTTTTGTGGTCAGCACTTATAAATAAAGGATTCTGGGATTTTTTTTTTTTTTTTAGTATTATATGTTGCTTGTTGCTTTGGGAAACTTCATACTGTTTTTTATAAGAACACTTAGAAACAACATTTAAAAAGTGACTTTCAAACTTTAATCTAGAAAGAACTGTGAATCTCAGATTTGGAGGGGGCTTAAAATGGAAAAATATGGCAATTCAAAGTCAGGGAGACTCATCTCCCTGAAACTCTAGTTGTGTGACTTGGGCAAGTTGCTTAGCTGTTTATCTCAGTTTTCTTATCTTTAAAATGAGCTGAAGAAGGAATTGGCAAAACCTCTTCAGTATTTTTGCCAAGAGAACCCCAAATGGGGTCACAGAGAGTTAAATATGACTGAACTACACACCGTTGAGAATAAATGAAAGCAACTTTAACAACTAGGACACTTTTCTTTTTAGGTTTTTGATATATATGGAGGGACCATTTGGAGCTAAAGACAAAACCATAAATTATATTCAGGAGTTAAAAACAGCCAACTGTTGTACTTATATAAATTAAACTATTCTTTAATTGTTTACAGCAATTACCATTTTAAACACTCAAGAGTCATTCCAAACCCCACTTGGAAATTTACAGAATACAAATATTAATTGTGATTCTAGAAGACAATCTAATGTGGCCAGATTTTTATATGGGTAAGAAAATTGAATTATTGAAGATACCTATCTACTGTAATAGTGTATAGAAATTGTCCTTGAAAAATTACAGTTTATTTGCTTTTTCTTTAGGGAGAACATACCTCCTCAGGATACAGAAATAAGTAGTAGAAATCCCTTGAAGCAAGTAAACAAATTTAAACCAGTAAGAGTTTGAAAATGTTTTGTGTGGCATGGTAGTGATGATTGTGAGGGGTTGGGCTTTTGATTTTATTTGATTTCACACTTACTTACTTTAATCTTTCCAAAAAACATCTAGTCATGGCCATTTGGAAGGGTCCCAGTTAACCTTATAAATAGCCCAGGTGGAACCGTGGAGACAGATGGTCCAGTTGGGCACAGTTTTACAAAAAGGTAAATTTTTTTTGTATAAGATTGTTTTTACTTTTAATATGTTAAGGAATGATGTTAAAATGATCTTTAAGTCTTATAGACTAATTGTAATGACTAAAATTGTATTTACTGTTAAAGTCCTATTTAAGCATTTATTAGTAGCCAAGATTAGAAGGAAGGTAGAAAATTTGGGGAAAATATCTTCATAGACAGTTTTTTACATAAAGGTCTCATATCTCAAATATATAGAGGGCTGAGTCAAATTTGTAAGACTGAGTCATTCCCCAATTGACCGGTGATCAAAGGATATGAATTGGCAGTTTTTGGAAGAAGTTATAGATAGATAGATATGAAAAATGCTCTAAATCATTGGTTAGAGAAATGCAAATTAAAACTACTTTGAGATACCATCTCACATTTTTCAGATTGGCTAACAATAGAAAGGAAAGTGACATACTAGAGCAGATAATGGAAAAATTGCAACAATAAAACTCTGTGGTTGGAATTGTGAACTGATCCAGCCTTTATGGAGAGCTTTTTGGAATTATGTCCAAAGAGTAATAAAATTGACCCAACAATACTGTTAAGTCTTTCTCAGTGATCAGGGCAAAAGGAAAAGAACCTACATGCTCTAAAATATTTATAACAGCTCTTTGTAGTAGCAAAGAATTGGAAATTGAGGAGATGTACATCAATTGGGGAATGGCTGAATAAGTTGGAGTATATGGTTATAATGGAATACTACAGTGTTGTAGAAATGATGATCAGGTTGGTTTTAGAAAAACATGGTAACACTTGCATGAAATAATACAGAGTGAAATAAGCAGAACCAAGAGAATGCTGAGTACAGTAACCGCAATTTTGTGTGTGTGTATACGTATATATATATGTATGTACACACACACACACATCTATATCTATCCACATGAAATGTTGACCTCTAATGAGGGATTGGGAAGGAAAAAAGGAAACAACTTGGAACTCAAACTGTATTTCTCTCCTCCCCCCAAAAAAAGGAAATAAATAAATGAAAGAAACAATTATTAAGGCATATGTCTAGAACTAGCAGGAGTCTTGTAGGCCATAATCCAGCCATCTCATTTTTCACATAAGAAAGCAGGTCCAGGGAGGTTTTTAAGAGATCTTCCCAAGATCACGTAAGTAAAGTGGCAGAGATGGGATTTGAACTTGATTCCTCTGATTCTAGAGTCACTGTTCTTTACTCTGTACTGTACTGCTCTTATTGGACATATATTATTTTATACAGTTAGGCGTATGCTAAGTGTAACATAGTTATGTACTTGACAAAAGTAAGAGATCTATTTCTAATGTGATTGGTAAAGTTGTTTTCTTTCGTGGATAACAGACAAACCCCTGGATCAGAATGTCAAGATTTGATTGTGACTAAACCAGAAGCAAGTGAAGGTGGTTCATATGAGTTAAAAAATACAAAGGTATTTCAGATTTTTAGTTTTTATATAAAAAGTATGAAAATCTTAAAAGGTTAATTTATTAGAGTCTTTCTGGTCATGACATTGCAAGTTAATTGCTTCCCATACTCTGAAGTTTACTACAAAATATTAAATGACATTATCTCACATGGTCCCATGTGGTCCCAGCAACAGATCTTGGCTTCTTCTTGAAGAATCAGCTTTGTTAAGCAGAGAGACTCTTAACCAGCAGATGGGCAGTGAAATGCAGAATAGTACTGTCATCCAGGAAATAGGTGATTGGAAAAAATGGCAGATTGCTCATGTATAGAATCCTGTACACTATCCTGGCATTTGTATGATGTTAAAAGCCTTGAGGGTAATAGGTAAATCCTGTGTGGGATTATAAAAAGATATGACCAAGAATCACAGAGCATGAGAAGAAGACTTGGATAAGTTGTGATGAGTATGTAGGACAGAGTATCCACAGGAATCAGTTTACAGAACTACTGAAGTATTTGAATGAATACAAAAATAATATTTTGCTTAGGGATTTGAAACAGAAAAGAACAAGTGTCTCTCTTGAATCCTTAATGTCTGGACCTTGTCCTTTTTTAACCATCCCATTTTAGATGTCCTATCTAGAATAACAATGTGAACAGAACTTGTGGGGCAGGGAGAGAGAAAGAAAAATATCCTGCCCCTTCTTAAATGGTATGTAGTATTTAAAGCCAAGGAAAACAGTTCTTCCTTGATAGTTTTGGGTTTAATGATAATCTTTGACCTCAGACAAGGACCTCTTTAATCCTGGAAAATGATAAGTGATGTTTTAGAAGCATACTATTTAGGATAACAATGTCTGTGTCATATTCACAGAAATGTTCAAATTAATATAATTATTTTGGGTGACTTAAGTTACATTAATACCAAAAAGAATATTTTTAACTTGTGATCATGAGACCACATATATATTCAAATTTCTTTCTTTTACATAGCTAATATACTTGTCTCAGTAAAAATGATTTATCCAATATCAGCCTTTCTGTATCTACAATTAGTAGTTAAACACAAGTTTATCTTTACTGAAACTTTACAAGTAAGTGTGTGTGTGTATGGGGGAAAATAGGGGGAAGGTGTGATGTACACACAAATGCTAGGCAGTATATCTTTTGATCCTTGGTTGAATATTTTTTAAACCGAAAAAAATGATAAAGGATATTACTAAAGTCTATCAAGAGTTTATTTTGGTTGGCATTTTGAAGGTTTTCAATTTTTTCATATAGACACTTGAAAATATCTACTCCATGGATTTTCAGTTATTAGGTGAAAAGAGTTCAGAGCTTACTCCTGATTCAACAGTAACACTAAGGAATAAAACAGGATCTTGTCTTCCAACCCAAAAAGAAGGTAAGGGATCCAAAGTAGAGAGTAAAATATTTCAGTTCATTGTTTTTAGCTTTTAAAAAACAAAAAATCTCAGAATTTTTTCTTGACTAAAACAAGTAAATGAGGATTCGCTGAATAACCAATAGAGGGAATAATTTTTATCTAGAGATATTTGTGTATTCCTTCACCACCCTGACTTTCTTGTGTCTTGGTGAATAGGCATTTGTTGAGAATTGTGTAAGAATAGAAAAAAAGTATTGTGTAAGAATTTCCTAATAATTAGAGCTTCCCAAAATAAGAATGGCTTTCTATGGAGGTAGCAGGTTCTATATTACTGAAGTTTCCAAATATATACTGCATGACAACTGCTTGAGGATTTTATAGTAGGGAAGTTTTTTTCAGGTACAGGTTGAAGTAGATATCCTCTAGAGTCACTTCCAACTGAAAAATTACTCTCTGAACAATATCCTCAGAGAGAAGTACTGAAAATTTTGTATGAAAGGTTACTTAATTTGAAGGAAAAGAAGGATGGAGAAGGTACTGCAATGGATTCTTAACTGTAATGCAGTTTGTTTAATGAATCTTTCTGTTGCAAGAGAAACTGAAGCTGTCTATGAAATAGTTGACCAGTATTTTTTTTCCCCAAGGAAATAAACCTGTTGATGTGGTTGAATTCTGTTCTTTATTTCCACTGTGGATTCTTCTACAATGTGTATAGTTTGCAAAGTGAAAGAGTTAGTCCTAGGAGTGATCTTTTAGCCCAAGTTGTAGGTTATGCAAATTTTCCTAATAAAATATTGGGAAAATAAAATGAAATATTAAATTTGGTCAAAGGTACTTGACACCAAACAATTATTTGATACAATTGCTTTGTCTAGTTTGTACTTATGTGTTCTGGTTGAGTATAGATTTGATATATCTAGTAGAGCTATAGAGAGAAATTTACTTATTTTTTTATTGATTTCCAAGGCATCTTATAGTAAAACCTGTTATCTGGCATAATAGGACTGTGAATGTTCAGATATTACCATTGTGTGGATTATCAATATTTGAAAGTAGAATCTGATAAAATAAAACTATACTTAAATATGTTTTAATTTTTAGGAGCCAGTTGAGGATCTGGCAATATCTCAGGGTTATGCTTATGAATGAATATCAGTGAGTATAGTTTTATATATATGGCAAAATAATGCCTGACATATAATAAGCTTAATGTTTGTTGGTTTATTGAAGGCTGAAATAC
>JAQQSK010012347.1:0-11917 GCA_028658325.1 Potorous gilbertii | reverse complement strand
TGCAGGGGCACGGGGGGCACGGAGGGAGCACGGAGGGGCACAGAGGGCACAGGGAGGCACGGAGGGGCACAGAGGGCACGGGGGCATGCAGGGGCACGGGGGGCACGGAGGGGCACAGAGGGCACGGGGGCATGCAGGGGCACGGGGGGCACGGAGGGAGCACGGAGGAGCACAGAGGCACGGAGGAAGCACGGAGGGGCACGGAGGGGCACGGAGGAGCACAGGGAGCACGAAGGGGCACAGGGGGCACGGGGTGCTGCCCAAGCCGGTCCTGAGGAGCGGTGCCTAGAAAGACCAGAAAGGCAGGGCTTCGGGCAGGGTCCCGGAGGGGCCGGAGGGCCAGGAAGGACACGCGGGCCGGCCCGGTCAGCGCCACGCCCACTTTCTACCGAACCCCAGAAGGCTCCTCCGGACGCCCGGCCCAACAGCCCGGCCCGCGGTCACCGGCGCCTGGCAGGAACCGCGGCCCTCCCCTCTCAGGCCTGACACTCGGCCGTAGCCTCGGGCGCACGGGGCCCTCTCCGGCCGCCGTCCACCCCCCGGGGTACACTGCCCACGGCGAGCTTCCGGGTCTCCCCGCCGGACCCCCGCCCCGCGCTCGGGCCGCCCCGCCCTCACCGTCGCTCAGCTCCCGGCCCGACAGGTTGAGCTGGCCGCTCTTCCGCGCCGCCTTCAGCAGGCCCTGCGGGACCGCGGCGCCGCCGTCGCCCCTCTCGTGGCGAAAGCCCGCCCGGAGGTCCCGGCCCCGGGCCGCCCCCGGCCTCTTCGGCCGCGACATGGAGGAGCTCCCGCCTCACTCCCCGACCGCCCCGCCCACCCGTGACGTATGAACGTCGCGCCGCACCGTCCGCTCGCCTCCGCCCGAGGCCAACGCCCCGTTGCTCAGTGACGCAAAAACGAAGGGCCGAGTCCCGCTCGGATCGCCCGCCGCGGCCCGAAGCCACCGTCCCGCCAGTATTGCGACGTAGGAAGCAGCGCGCCCCGCCCCGGCCGGCCGCGCGCCGTGGGCGGGGGAGTCACGTGGCGCCGAGCCCGGGCGCTGCGTGCGCGGTGACGTCGGCCGGCGCGGCTGTGACGTGGCTGGCGGCGCCTGGTGCCCGAGGGAGGGAGGCAGGAAGGAGGATTCTGGAGAGGCGCCGGGGCTGATTGCGTGTTCCTCCGAGCCAGCGTCCTCCTCAGGTAAGCGGGTGTCGAGGCCCGGCCCCGGCCCCCTCAGCGCCTGCCGCGGGCCGGGAACCGGGGTTGTGGGCGGACGAGGGGCGTCCAGGCGCGCCGGGGGCCGGGAAAGGAGCGCGGGCAGCTGGGGCGGCCCTTGGCCGGGAAGGCCCCGCGGAGAGCGCAGGCCGCAGGCCTCTGCGAGGGGCCGCCTTGGGCCTGGCTGTGTTCGGGCCCGTGTTCGCCCGGGGGCGGCGAGCCCCAACGGGCCCGTGGGCGTCCGGGGCGGGGGCGGGCGGGGAGGCCCAGGCCCGAAGGCCCGTGCGGAGCGGGCGGGGAGGCCCAGGCCCGAAGGCCCGTGCGGAGCGGGCGGGGTCCGGCCAGGAGCTCGCCTCCCGCGGGCCCCTGCGGCCGGCGCGGGCCGAGACTGGGGCGGTTGGGCGCGCTCCGGAGGGAAGGGCGGCGTGGAGGCCCCAGGCGGGCCCCGAGCCTCCCGCTCCTGCCGAGGGGCCCCGGGCGTGTTACTTAACCGCTGTGGGCCTGGTCTGGGGGAGGGGTTGGCCTGGCAGGCCTCTGCCCACGCCCCGCCTCCGACCTGCCGCCTGACTGCTGCACCCCCTCGGCGGTTTAGTCGTCCGACCCGCTTTTGTTAGGTATCTAGTGTGAACCAGGCCCCGGGATGGGTGTAGACGGACTGTGAACACCCCTGCCCTCCTGGGGCTGACGTTCTGTTCGTCCTCGTTTTAAATTAATAAGTCCCTACTGTCTGCCAGCCCCCTCTGCCTCCCCTGGGGGTACAGAAAGTCAAGTCCCCAAGTCCTCCCGCCCTCAAGGAGCTTCTAACCTAACTGGAGAGACAACATGCAAACGCGTGTGAATCGGGCTGTATAGACAAAAGAAATACTTGGGAAAAGCTCGCTGGAGAAAACCAGGGAGGTCAGGAAGGGGATGAGAGGAGGGAGAGCTTTTACAAATGGACAAACTAAGGCAAGTAGAAGGGGACTGACCTGCCTAGAAATCTCAGAGGTGGCATTGGAGAATGACTTAAAATCAGGTTTTCTGATTCCAAGTGTACTCTTATTTTCACTACTTAACCAGGAACATGATTTTTGATCTGTAGTTTCCTATCCCCTTTCAAAAAGAATTGCAAACACTCGTATACAAACACAGCCAAAGCTCCTCATGAGCTTGTCACTAAAGCTAAATTTGGGATAGATGGATTGTCCCATTGAAATATTAACTCCGAAAAAAAACAAATCCTTATTAGCCTCCAGTTTTGCATGTTAGTGTGCTTTAGCTTACCAGATTTTCTTTATACTTCTAATTCTTAATGTGTAAAACGGGTTTGTGGTGATTTCTAGATAGCATGAGTAGTTAACATTTTCATTATTGATGTTAACTGACTATACTGAAAAAAAGGTCCAATTTATAGGAAAAACATCTTTTGTTTCATTTGTGACATTAAGCAATAGTCTTTTTCAGAAGAATTAGAATAATTATTTTTGCTAGTTAATTTATCTCTTCTCCCTGGTATAATTCTCCCTCTAAAAATTATTACATCCTTAGATACACATGAGTACATACTGTACTGCTTCAGTAGGCCTTGGTTAGCTTTTTGTCTGGAATCCCCTCATGTTCATGCAAGGAGGCAGAAAGTAGTGGCAGGGAGCACTGACTGAGTCTGAGGGCCTGGGTTCAAATCCTGTCTCTGATGTGTGCAATTTCTGTGACTTTGGACAAATCACTTCTGAGTCTCAATCTCATCGTGTACAAGTTGAGCAAGATGGTCCCTGCGGTCCCTTCCAACTCTACATCTTTGCTCCTGCCACTGATACCCTGGCTGTGGGACCTCTGGATAAGTCAATGAATGGCTCCATACTCCAGGCAGCTTTCTCAGGCTTTTAAATGGCAGAGGGATTCATCTGCATTGTTAGAGGAGCAGAGAAGATTCTTGTATGTACCAGTGAAATCCCTAAGCTCAGCACCTCCGCATGGTGCCCCCCACATCTTGTAGGCATTTTTAAAAATTCTTGCTGATTGATGGGGGGGTAAGTTCAGTGGCAGAAAATGGAAAATGTGGATTGATGGTTCTAAATTTTTACTAGTTGTACTCTTTAAAGTGATGTTTTACCAGAGTAGTGGGTTGGGAATCAGGTGTGCAGGGATGATTCAGCTAAATTAATAATAGAAAAACTACCACAATTTTTACAGTGAGTTGATAGAAGTTTTTACAGCCAGTGAGCTTGAAGCTTTATTTAGAGAAACAGGTATACTGATAGTGCTTATCTCAGCGTCAGAGTGCTGTCAGTCTGCAGTCTTTTTAAAAATTATCATTCCA
Source organism: Potorous gilbertii (assembly GCA_028658325.1). Classification (NCBI taxonomy): domain Eukaryota; kingdom Metazoa; phylum Chordata; class Mammalia; order Diprotodontia; family Potoroidae; genus Potorous; species Potorous gilbertii. The sequence goes on along the minus strand of JAQQSK010012347.1, from coordinate 8,424 downwards.
AATTTTGTTTAAAATACTTCAACACAGTTGTAAATTTCATCATTATGTTCCTTCTATGCCTTAACAGTTACTTGGCATGATGATGATGATGATGATCTTGGTCTGCCTTTTTTTTTGTAATGAAACTCTGAACTTAGGACAAAAAACTATCTCTGCCCAGCCTTACATGAACTTTTTTTTTCCAACTTTGCATATAATCTTCCTAGTGCTATGGTGTCAAACTCAAATAGGAAGGTGAGGGGGGGAGACAGGACAAAAGTTCTCTGTGCTTTTTAAAATGTAATCTGTGTTTTATTGTATTTATATTTGTTTTTTAAATATTTCTCAATTAACATTTTACTGTTTGGGGCTTCACTTTGGGAGTATTGAGGCTGAGTTTGACATATTTCCTGGACCTCTCTTTTCTCAACTAATTACAGCCTTTGAGAATGGAGGAAAGCACACGTGGATGTGGCGTTTTGGTGTATCATTAGTAGAGATTTGTTTAAAGGCATCTTTTCAACATGGACATTGTAGTTTCTTTTAACATTTAAAATCGAAACAGGTATAAAATCCATCATTAATAACAACATTTCAAAATGTTAAGATTTGTGGGGAATAGAAACTTCACAGATTTCTTAAGCAATCACATTCAAATGTTTGGATTTTTGTACTTTTGTTTTCTCTCTGAATGAAAAAAATAGCCAATAAATTAAAATTACTGTTCAATTTCACCATAGAAAAGACTGTCAGAAGCCTTCTAGATACAGCTCTTAACTGTAACACATTAAAATGTAACTGTATTTGTCAATAACCCTATTTGGAGACATTTGTTAAATAGTTTTACTACTAACAACATTGTTATATTTCCATTTAAAAAAAAAAAAAGAAAAACCCGTTAATCCCCCTTGAACTAGTTTCCCACCCAAGCATATGCCATTGTTTCCAAACTCTGGAGGACAAACTTGGTTGGACTTGGAGGAGGAGGAGGAGGAGGCAATAAATACGACAAATTACATAATAATGTGAAATATTGCTTTACTTTTCTCAATTAACTTAAAAAGTGAATCATTTGGCAGATTTTAACGTTTTATTTCGTAATAACGATCACATATAATTCCCATCTTGATGAGGGTTTTGTTAATTTGTGTCTGATAACATATAATTGTAAGACATATGTGTATATGGAACATTAAACATTTTGTTTCACGTTCACATTCTTTTTGGGCTAAGGACTGAACTTGCTGTTTCCTTGGTACAGGAAGCTTCCAGATAAGGGCCCTCTACCAAAGCAGGCCCTCTCTTTCATTTTTCCATCATAACCACAGAGTCCGGGAGAGCTGCCTGGAGGATAGAGGTTAAATGACTTGCTTAGGGTCACCTAGCCAATCTGTGGCAGTCAGGTCTGCCTCACTACTTAGTTTTAATTTTTGGCATGGTTTATAAATATTGTGGACAACCAACCCATGTAAACAAATTAAGATCATAAAGATCTTAATGCGCCAAAAAAAAAAGTTTGAGAATCTTGGCTTTATATGAACCTGAACTGAAAATGAAACCATTAAGAGAACAAATTTTTATGTGTGTTCTCTTTTTCAAAAGTTATATTCGTGGCTGGGTCCCCAGGTTCTCATTTTACAAAAAAAGTTCTTCAGTAAAAATTCAGATTAAATTAATCCCTCTTTTTTTTTTGTCTGTACAGATAATCTGCCTTTAAAAAAGCATCCATTAACTCCCTAAGTGTCTTATTTGTATCATAGCAACATGTATTGATACATTTTTACTTGCAGCCTTAAGAGGAGACTGTCGAGCTGCTACTTTTTCTATAGTTTTTTCCCTGATACATACCCTTACCAACAAAGTAAAATACTGTTCTGTGGCCTTGTAAGAATATTAGTCAGCTTGTCACATTTATACTTTCTCAGTCGATAAACAAGTCAACTGCTCTACAAGACTGTAGTTTTGCCTCAGACGTTTCAAATGTTCTTCCAGCTCTGCTTAAGAGGCTCTCTCTAAACTCTTTTCCACCATTAAAAAGATGTGGTGCCTAGCATGGGGGGGGAAATCTCAACAGCCCTGGAATTTTGTTATGTGCTGCCCTCTAATTCTTTTCCACTTGTCTTGAAGATGAAAAATAGAACTTAATAAAATGAAAATTATTTTAATAGGTGAAAACAAGCTTTTGGTTAAAGAATCGAAAGTTTGTTGGGTTATTGTCCGGTTGAAAAAGAGTTGTTGGGGCAGCAAGAAAATTTAGTCTAGACATTTATTAAACACCCCATTGCAACCATGGGGGCACTGTGCCAATGCAAAAACAAACTTACTTCGTATTAAACACACACAGGAACATATAACTAAGTACAAAGTGCACACAGGACATGAATACTTGGGCAGTTTAATTGAAGGGATCCAGTTTTCAGGAACAGCCTCTTGGAAGCTCTTAAGAGTACCCAGAGAATGCTGTGGGAGCATTTTAGGCAAGTGCCCTGAGGTGGGAGATAGAATGTCCCGCCTCAGGGAGAGAAAGTAGACCAAATTGGCCCCTCTGGGCAGCTCTGAAGGTGAAGAATGTGAGGTTGGAGCCACCTAGTGAAAAATTTATCTTTGAGGAAATGGAGCCGCACTCACCTCCCACCCCCACCCCCAGGAGTAAGGGACCAGGCCTATACTAAGGGAGTTGACAATTAGAATCAGCCCTGGCTGTCTGGCCAAGAGTTGATGGGCCTAGCCCTGGGTTGTGCCCTTCAGGGTGAGAAAGAGAAGGGAAGGATGGGAAAGATTGTGGAGACAAAATGACCGGCCTTGGCTTTGACTGTCCACAAGGGATGAAGGAGAGGAGTGCACACCAGCCTGTGCATTTGGGGGTTTTCATTACCCCCAAAAGGTTTTATGATTAGGTTATTCACATAACCATATTTTTCATGGATGGTACTGTCTTAAAAAAATAAAAACTACGTTGTTTAGTCTTAAAAACTAGTCATTTGTGATAAACTGCTGAAAATGTTTCCCCCTAAACTGTCCTACAGCCAATACTCATGTTTATATAGTGTTTTGCGGTCGTAATTTAGGTTTCTTATTTTTTAAGGCTAAAAATGTATTTCTCTTCAGAAAAGAAGTCTCACACAAATTTTAAAAATTTAAAGAGTTAAAAATTAAATTTTTTTTAAAAAAATTAGATCACAAAACATGATTTGGGGATAAAGAAGTCAGAATACAGTTCCACTGTTTTTTAGTCATGTTGATATCCACAAAACAAAATTAAGGGCAAAAATTTATAACACTGCCTCTAAAGCATAAAATTTTCTCTCTGGATAAAAAAGTTGTAGCATTATACAGTATGACATAATATTAGCATTAGAACTTCTGTACTCTCTAATGTTACTTAGAAATTAATCTAAAGTGGTGGTGTCAAAGTCAGATAGACTGCAAGCTGCATATTGACTTAGAAAACCACAAATTGGTGTTATTATCTATGTTGTGTTGTAGTTTGGTTATTTTGTTAAACAGGTCCCACTTACATTCTTTATCTGGTTCTGGCTACATTCCTGAGTTTGGCTGGCATGAGTTTGACATCTGTGCTGTAAAGAATTATCTGGATTTGGAGGGAGGACCCCTACAAGATTTTTCTTTGATCCTTCAAATGATGAAAGTGATTTTAAAAAATTAATCATTTTATTATTGACCCTGGAGGAACGTGCCTAAAAACTGCCTGCCATCTGAATAAATTTTGGAATTCAAACCAAGTTGATCAGCTCAGGCTTTTAAAAAATGTAGAGTTGACTATTTCCTTAGCTGCCAGGGGCCTTTCTTTCTTTTTGCTTTTAAGCACCCACGTTTTTTCTTTATTTTGTTGTTTGTTCCCCACCCCCCACCCCCCTCTGTTCCCTAGTTAGGACTTAGACTAAACCTCTAATCAGAGTTAATTATTACTTGAAGCTACATTTCATGGGGACTAGAGGAGGTAAAAACCCAAAGAAAACAAAGAGATATTAAGAGTTTAAAAATTCTCTGAAGTAGGATTTGCTCTGTTGGATAAAATTGTTAAGTAAACTTTGGTTGTTTGGGCCTTGGACATTTTGAGAAATGCCCTTCTATTTGGTTATACGGACCAGTATTTTCTTTAGCATTTAGTACTAGGTACTAAAGTAATAGATAGGCCCTAGTATTTTAAGAGTTTCTTTGAATCAAGACCATGAAATATCCCTCTACCCTAAGCTAAATCACATTATACTTATTGGTCACATGCACAAGTAGCATTCAGAAGGTTTTGTTTTCATTAAACATGAAAATGTATGTTGGTAGTAGTCTAAGCCTTTAAAGTTCAAAATGATGGCTACTGAGAGCTTTCCATATTCTCAACATTTAACCTGATTGTATTCGAGCAGTGATTCTTATCCTTGAGTCCATGAATTTGTTCTAAAAATAGTTTATAACTATAGTGCAGTACAATTTGTTTTCCTTTGCGATCCTAATTATTTCATTTAGATGCAGGTAACTAACCTTGAATTGGGAAGGGGTCCTTGAATAGCACTAAGGCTGCTTAAAAGGCCCATAACCAGAAGGGTTAAAAATTTTTCATTTAGAGGCTTACTCAAAATACCATTCCATTCCATTTCCCATCAGTGAAAATTAATAAAATTATAAACCCCTCTTGTTACGTAGAGGAAATTGGCAGTATCTTAAGAGTCATATTAATTTGGAACGATTGGTTTTCATACTGACATTTAAAATAATTTGACTGTTTGACTTAATTTTAAAACAAATTTGAGAAATTAAGTCAGATTGCTTTATTCATTTTAGTATTGAAGCTCAAATAGTTTGAATATGTTCCTTTGGAAATGCTCATTTGTATGAATGAGATGATAACTTTAAAAAATACTTTCTTTGGTAGTCAGCCTTTTGAGCCTGCCATCTTAATATTTACTCTTATATACATTTTAATTTTTTAATGGTAGGTTTAGACCAGAGTGCCAGATATGAAATGCCTATTCAGGCATATCATCTTAGATTTTCAGACCATCATCTTAGAAAGAAATAAAAATGAAAAAAGAACATCATATTTTTCTGTCCAGGATTTCCATAAATCCTTTCAAGTCAGGCAGTACCTGAATGTAAAACAGTAGGGAAGTGATTTTCTTACCTTTGCTTCTTTATAAGGGTAATTATTGCACATACATAGTAGATGTTTAATAAGTAATGGTTGAATGACTATTTGACTCTTCCTCCCCCCCAAAAAATTTATTCATAATAGAACAGAAAGCTGGCCCCTGCAGGTACCTGCTGTCTGTTTTATGGTGCCACAATCACGTGGGATTGGCTTCAGAGCACTTACCATCTCAGTGTTATATGTTTACAAAAATGTCCTCCTAAAAGACATGAAATTTTTTTAGAAAATAGAATAAAAGTTAAATGCATATAAGAATAGTACGGCATCTTATTTTTTTTTTACTCTCATAAAACGGTTTTCAGATGGTCCTGTTTCAACTCAGATTTCATCCAAGAAACATTTTAATTAGGAATATACATTTTTTTAAAGGTCACAGTATTACTAAGGACTTGGGTCAGGGCTTCTTCCACTAACTTATTGTTAACCCTGGTACTACATAGCCACAAAATTGGAAGTGTTACATAGAAATTTAATTTCTAGAAAATTTTGGATGTAATTCTATACGCTGGCTTAAAAATATTTTGGCAGTGAAAATAAGCCCATACTTATAGAGTGTGGGCAGGAATGACTTAACGCCCAAATGAGTCATATTTTTTTTCTATGTTAAGTTCAAAATAAAGACATCTTGCCCTTTGCACCTCATATAGACATATGGGGTGGAAAGGAGGTGGAAACTAAGAAGCAAAGGTTCAGCCATGCTGTTTTGGAACACAGACAAGTTGTCGTGGTATTTGAAGAGGACTTCCATAGCCATTGAGCTTTGAGTTCTGCTGGTTCTGAGTCCCTCATTTAAATCTTGAGGGGATAAGGAAAGAAAAGCTTAGCAGACTTCAAAATACAATTTTATGTCTGAGGAATCAAGAGAAATTTGTTTTATCGACAGGTCTGAAAAGAAGTCTTAGATACTTTCTCATTGCTCTGGATATTGCTACTGAAAACATGGCTAAAATGAAATAACATTAACAGTTCACAGCACAGAACACTTTATCTACTTCTATATCTCTGTCCTGGCTTCCCCTATGCCTGAAGTGCCTTTCAAACTTCCTTCGTTCAAATTCTAGTTTGTGCAACCCTGTCCTAGTCCAGTCTGCCTGGATTTGTAATTACGTTGCATTTACACTCCATATATCTTCTGTGTGTTCTGGTTTACCTGTTGTCTCCCCCATTAGAATGAGGGCTCCTTGCGATCCCAGGACTTTGTTTTCCCCCTGCCTAGTTCCTTATCACAGAGCCTGATCTCTCCATAGTAAGTGCTTAATTAATGCTTGTTGATTGTTGAAATAACAGTGGACATCAAATAATAGGCTTTAATCAGTTAAACATTATTAAAGGCTTGCTGCTCATATAAAGCCTTCTTTCTGAGTACATCTTTGTGTGTAGATACTAGCCCAGAACTCTATATTCAGCTCCAGTTTCTTCCCCTGAATTCAGCCCCATATAACCAATTGCTGATTGTATGTTTCAGACTGAGTATCCTGGAGTTAACCTTAAACTCAAATATTCAAAATGTGAAGTCATTATGTTTCTCCCCCACAAAAACTCTCATTTCCAAACTGTCTCCCAGTTTCATACGCTCACTCCCTCACCCACACATCCAGTCTGTTGGCAGATCTTGTCAGTGTTTCCTCCATATCTCTCATATCCAATCCAGCTCTCCTTTCCTTCAATCCTGTGGCTACTACTTACTGCAGGCCTTAATCACCTCTCACCTAGATTATTGCATCAGCCTCCTAATTGGTCTCTCAGCTTCAGTCTCTCACCAATACCATTCCAATCCATCCAGCTGCAAAAATACTTTTAGTTAAACATAGATCTGACCTTGTGACTCTTCTACTAGACTTAGCCCCAGTGACTTCCTGTTGCCTCTAGGACAAAATATACACTTCTGTATTTAACTTTTAAAGTCCTACATAACCTGCCCCTGATCTTCTCCAGTCTTTTTGGATGATGCTTTCTACCTCCCTACTCCAAAATCTAGTATGTTTCTCCTATAGGACATCAGTTCCCTCTTTTGTGCCTTTGCACTGACTGTCCCCACATGTTTGGAATATAATTCCCTCTTTACCGCCTCCTCCTAGATTCCTTCTCCTTTAACCAGGAACTCAAATGGCATTTTCTGCATGAAGACTTTCCCCATCCCCTCAACTGGTAGTGTGCCCCTCCCCTTCCCAATAATTTTGTATTTAACTGCTTTGCGTATATTTGTATATTTCTATTTATGCTGTGTCTCCTTTTACGTGTTTGTTGTCTCTGCCATTACCTGATCTCTGTGCGTAGGATTGTTTCATTCTTTGTGCTTGTATCCCTAGTGCTTAATTAGCACAGTGCCTGTCACGCAGCAGGTACTTACTAATGCGAACAATATATTATTCCATCGTTAGTTGAAAGAGCAGGTACAACCTGTAGATTTGCTTCAGATCCCTTTAGACAATTGTCTCCAATGTGGGTAAGCTGAAATCCATGACTGTCCTATCTGTGCCTGAATAGTTTGTATCTTTCATTTGTAGAGCACCCATATAAAGGCACAGGATTCTTCAAAAAAAACCCTGTATCTGATAGGAACTGCAATATTAATTTCCTTGGATGAAAACTGTGTATTAGCAGGTGAGTTTGGCCTTTTTGTTTTTATAATGTCCAGATGCTGGCATTTTTTTAGTATTTTCAGGTATCTGTCAAAATTCAGTGAATTTGTTATTAAATTTATCCTTCATTTGGCATTGTGCTAATAAATTCTAGGTAGAAATACAAAGACAAAAGCAAACTATTCCCACCTCTCCAGGTGTTTAGATTGCTTGTTAACTGGAGTTGTGTGGTTCAGTAATCCCAGAGAATATTTGTATGCCCCGATACTGTTGGATCACTAAGTAGTTTTCCAGGCTGCTTGGTTATTTTAAAACAGATTTTGAAAGGTTAAAATTAAGTGATTATAAAGCAGATTCTGCTCTTTAAATTTACACGTTGAGGTTATTGAAGACAGAGATGTCAAATGGGCTCCCCAGCGGCCTGAAGGAAGTTAAAATGAACTTGGGAAACCTGTCACCAAATAAACAGAAGCGCGGCAGAACCACGTGGCCCTGCAGGCCGCGGCGCAGCCCGGCCTAGGGATCCTTAGACAGGCTTGGGGGCCCCTCCATCCCCGTCCAGGTCCGTGTGAAGGATCACGGGAGCGCAGCCCGGCCTAGGGATCCTTAGACAGGCTTGGAGGCCCCTCCATCCCCCTCCAGGTCCGTGTGAAGGATCACGGGAGCGCAGCCCGGCCTAGGGATCCTTAGACAGGC
>JAQQSK010012346.1:0-11917 GCA_028658325.1 Potorous gilbertii | reverse complement strand
TAACTAATAATGTATGAAAGTATAGGTTATGGAAATGATGTTGATGAGGAGAAAGATGGAAATCAACATGAAGTTTGAAGCTCTCATGCAAGATGGCAGAGGTAGAGTTGGAGAGGAAAACTGTGACACCAGCATTGACCTCTCTGTGAAAGTAAGGAGTGTGAACTGGAGGCTGGTACTTTGCTTCAACAAGGGTTTGGATTGGGTGATGTGCTTCAGAATAATGGTAGCCAAGGGAAGTTCTGGAAGTGGCAGAGTTGACTGGGAAGTAGGCAGTCTTTATTTCTTGGTATCTTTTGATACAATCATATGGCATTGTGGGGGACTTTTATGGATTACATATTTTATCATGTGGTTTTTATACACTTGAATCCACCTTGCATTCTTGATATAGGGATCCCATGTGCTCATGATGGCTATTTCTGAAACCATCTAGACCAGGGTTTTTTGTGTAATAACACTTTGGTGACTTGTCTTATTCCTTGCTCTAAAATTGGTCCATTTAAATTATTCATTTTCCGTGGTTTCCATTTTGGCATTTTATATTTTTGTACATAATCCTCTATTTTCTTTAAATTCTCTAATTTACTAGTCTATCACTATGTGTACCATTTCCTATTAACATTCTGGATTTCTGTTGTATTTATAAAGTCAGAGAGTTAAAACTAGAAGATCTTGAAGATTATTTAGTCCAACTCTATCATTTTGCAGATGAAGAGGTAGAGGTAGAGAAGTCACAAATTTGTCAAGGGCACACAGGTAGTAGTGTCTTTTGACAGTAGCATTTGAATGAAGCTGAATCTGTTGACTTCACACTTAATGTACTTTCCATTTTATGATCCTGCCTTCCAGTTGCTTTGACATCTTCTTTTCCATTTGTATTTTTGTTTTCTTCCCCCTTTTCTCTTATTACCTTTACTAATTCTAGGGGCTTTATTGACTTTTTTCATATTTCACTTTTTTCATTGGATTTAAAGAAATTCAAGTGTTCTTACATTTTCCATTCTGTTCTCTTTTTCTTTCCTTTGGATTATTGCCTTGTTTCTTTTCTCATGAAGTCAGATAATTTATTTTCTACTTTTCTTATTATTGTAGCTATCAAATGCTACAAATTTGCCCTAGTGCTTTTGTATGGTCCTATAGATTTGTATACAGATTATTATTCATTTCAGTTTATTTATGTTATCTATTGCCAAGGAATGGCTGAAAAACTATGGCATATAAATGTAATAGAATATTATTTTTCAATAAATGGTAAATATTGGTTCAGAGAAACATGGCAAAGACTTGTATGAATTTATGGGGAATGAAATAAACAGAATCAAGAGAATAATATAAGCAGTGATTAAAATAACAAATATGAAAAGGCTATGAATAGAAAGTTGAATTCTTTCATCTAAAGACCAGACAATGGGATAAATATTCTTCCTCTTAACAAAGAAGTAAGGGATGACCAGGAGAGAATATTGTATATATTATCAGATATAGTCACTACACTTTATGTGTTTGTTTTATTGTTGTTCTTTGTTATAAAGGAGAGAGTTTATTAATGTTGAGATGGCATATAAAAACAAAAGGCATGAATGAAACATGCTAAAATAATCTATTATTTTTTTTAACTAAACTATTGGGTAATGGACATATGTATAGTTAATTTGTTTTTGCTAATATTATTGCTGTTTAATTCTAATTTTGTCTTATGATCTGAAAATACACTATGAATAAGTTCTACCTTTTTGAATATAGGTGGGCTTCCGTCACCTATGTATAAGGTGTTGTTCCAAGTACTGTGGATAAAAAAGAAAAATAAAATACTCTTTTCACTCAAGAAATTTACATTTTACTTGAAGGTACAACACGTACACAGAAAAAAGAAATATTAAAGATCCTGCATTGGGGTGGGCCCTGCCCCAATAGATAAAGTGATGTTTTTGCTGTCTTGAATAATTACATTATCTGTGAGAGCCACTAGGTGGCATTCAAGACTTACTGTATCTGCTTACAAGTTAATTAACTGTTAACTTCCTGCTATGGTTCCAGGCATTGTGCTAAGCATTAGGGATAAAAACAACAGCAAAAGCACCTGCTTTCAAGGAGGTCATAGTCTAATAGAGAATGGACTCTATTTCTTTGAAGACATGGAAGATATTGTGTATAAACAAATGAAGATGGGAAATAGTATGTTCTGTGTAAGGAATTGGAAGAGGGTTCATTTGGTTGAACTATAGAGTATGTGAAGGGGAATTGTGTATAATAAGCGAGAAAGGCAGGTTGGAGCCAGAAACACTAAATACAGTAGTTTGATCTGCACGCTAAGGAGCCACAGAAATTTATTTTCTGTAAGTAGGGGACTGATGTGATCAGATCTACATTTTAAGAAATCACTTTGGTACCTGTGTGGAGGATGCATTGGAGAGGGGAGAGATGAGGCAAGGAGACCACTTAAGAGGTCATTGCAATAGTCTAGGTAAGAAGTGATGGTGGCCTGAACTTGAGTCAAGGTCATGTGAGCAGAGGGAATGGATAGATGCTAGAAATGTGACAGAGATAGACTTGACAACACTTGGTAGCTGATTGGTTATCAATTAGTGTAGGGAAGTAGAATAAGGTATTCAAGATGACTCTAGTTTTGTAAACTTAGGTAATAGATAGGATAGTGGTGCCCTTGACAGATATAGTTCTAACAAGGTATGCCTACAGCTGCCTTGCCTCTTTCTGACCTGCCACATGTGCTTATATAGACTCTTTGGGGATGTTAAAGTCCCTGACTGCTTCTTGCCAGTCATGTGTGATTCATAATGAAAGATCTTACATATTTTGCAAGTATCAAAGTAATCCTTTATAAGTCACTCAGCAGGAGTACTGCCAACTCAGTGGATCTTTAAAAGTGGGATCATCCCTCTTCAATTCCATCTTCTCCTTCTGTCTACAGTCTGAAGATTCTGTTAATACTATTCAAGTCTATTCCTGAATGGAAGGAGAATGGTGGCAACAAGAATAGGGGTATTGTAAGTGAAGGTGAGCCAGGGTCTCTGGCCACCTCTTTTCTTTTATTGCTTGTTTTTGTTTTTGATCCAATCATAGGTGATGTTGAACAGTGATCCTGAGACAGATGTGTCAAAATCTTGTAGATTAGATCATGCGTTTGTGAAATTGGAGATTCTGGATTCCTTGGTCAGAGCCTGGTAGAAGACAGAATTTCTGGACCAGAAAAGACACCTGCAAAGAAGAGAATGAATACAGACCTGCACTGTCAGGTAGGTCATCTATCTTGAAGGAGACTTCCTTGAAGTCATTGGTGAGATGCCTATTCAGTAATCCTATGAAATGCATCATGTTCTGATGCTAAAACTTTAACTCTCTTCCCAGGAGAGCGTAAAAGCAATTATAGGCGTGTCAAACATTTATTTTTCATATTCAAAATAAATACCTATTCCTCATTTATACTGTACATTGAATACCTTTCTACTCCTTCTTTTGAGGAGACATCAGCTAATGCAGAGCTAATAATGAAGGTTAACTTGTATATAACACTTTAAGTATTTTGAATGAAATGAGAGTGCTGGAGGGAAAGAAAACTGGAAAAGAAATGAGCTCAGTAGAAGACAGGATAGGAAAGGGAATTAACAGCTTGGCACAGGAGGTAAAAAAATCTTGCTCAAGCAACAAAATCACTGAAAATTAGAATGGTCCAAATAGAAGCCAGTGACTTCATGAGGCAACAAGAAACATTAAAACAAAGTCAAAGCACAATAAAAGAAGAAAATGTAAGATATCATATAGCAAATGCCACTGAACTGGAAAACAGATTGAAGAGAAAAAAGTTGAGACTTCTTGAACTATTTGAATTCTATAACCTCAAATAATGAAACCTAGGCTAAAGAAATCTTTAGAGAAAATAGCCCAAATTTCTTACCACCAGAGGACAAAATGGAAATAGAATCACTGTTTACTTCCTGAAGGAAACCCCCAAATAAAAATTCTTAAGAACATTAAAACCAGAATTCATTTTCCGGGTTGAAGAAAGTATTGCAAATGTCCAGAAAGAACTCAGGTTCCAAGGAGCTGTAGTCAAGCTCATATATGATTTGATAACCACTACTGCAAAGGAATAGAGAACTTGGAATATAATATTCCAAAAGGAAAAGAATATAAGCTTATAACTAAGAATGTCTTACCAGCAAAACTCAGTATAATGTTTCAGGGAGAGAAAAAGACCATTAATGAAATAGATTAACAAAATAGATTGTTTACAAGCATTCCTGATGAAAATACCAGAGGCATGAAGAAAACTTGAAGTTCAAAAATAGAACACAAACCATCAACAGGAATCATAATAAGGTAAACATGAATGAATAATGATAAAGGACTAAATGAGGATTAAACTTTACATTCTAATAGGGGGAGAATAGGTACATGTGTTGCCTCTGAATTCTGTTATCATTAGGAGTTATGGAAGGAGTTTAACTAGGCAAGGCCTGGGAATGGTTTTATGTGTTGATGATTTTAAGAGAAGAATGGAAATGTAGGAATACACTATGGTGGAAGGGAAAGGAAGATTAGGGAAAATTAGGTCATATAATCAGAATTTATAAGTGGACATTGTACAAACAAGGAGAGGGATTAAGGAGAGTAGCTAACACTTAAACTTCACTTTTGTCTGAACTGGTCAGAGGAAGGAAAAATATATAAATTAAGGGATGGATTAATCCTAAGTAAAACAAACTCTAACTAAGAGAGCACAACAATTTTGGCAGCTCTTTTCAACATACCAGTGTGTGAATCTGAGGGGTGACCCTAAATTGGAGAATGGCTGGACAAGTTATATAAATGTAATAAGATATTATTGTGCTGTGAGAAATGAAAAGTATGGGGAGAATTTATATTAACAATTTATACAAGTAAATATATAGTAAAGAAAAACAGTTTTGAAAGAATTAGGGATTCAGCATAATTACCAACTATGATTCCAGAAAACTAATGATGAAATATGCCATCCACCTCCTGAAAAAGAGGTGAAGGACTCAGAGCACAGAAGGAGACAAATTGCTTTGTACATGACCAAAGTAGACACTTGTTTTGATTATCTATATAGATTTTTAATGGATGTTTTTTTCTTTTGTTTTTAGTTTGGGGGTGGGGATTGGCAGGAAGTGTGAGAAGGCAAATTTTTGTTGATTGAAACAAAATATAGTTTTAAAATATTGCCTTTATTTTTATTTTTTATTTTCAATTCAAAATTCCTTTCCCTCCTTCTACACCAATCCCATTCATTGAGTTGGTAAGAAATATGATATCCATTATACATATAAATTTATGCAAAATATTTCCATATTAGCCATGTTGCAAAAAAATACAAGAGAAATAAAGTGAGAAAAATATGCTTCAATATATGCTCAAATTAATCAGTTTTGTCTCTGGAGGTGTATAGCGTTTTTCATCTTCCGTCCTGTAGGATTTTTGTGAATCATTGTATTAATTGGAGTAAATCGTTCATAGTTGATTACCATTACAATATTGCTGCTACTTTGTGTAATGTTCTCCTAGTTCTTCTTACTTCACTTAATATCAGCTCATATAAATTTACCTGGGTTTTCTAACTATCCCCTTCATTATTTCTTACAGCACTATAGTATTCCATTACAATTATATACAACAACTTGTTCAGCCATTCCCCATTTTATGAATATCTTAGTTTCTAACTCTTTGCCACTGCAATAAGAGCTACAATAAATATTTCTGTAAATATATTTTGTTCTCATTTGGATATATATTTATTAGCAGTATTACTGAGTCAAAGGGCATGCAAGCTTTCATAGCACTTTGGGTATAGTTCTAAATTAATCTGCAAAACGACTGGACCAGTTCACAACTCTACTACCAGTGCATTAGTGTTCCTAATTTTTCTACATTCCCTGCAGCATTTTTTTTCATGCCAGAGTTGTACTAATGTGCATTTCTCTAATTATTAGTGATTTAAAGCATTTTCTTCATATGACTATTAATAAGTTTTGTTGAAATACTGTTCATATCCTTTGATATTTATTAATTTACATCAGTTCTTATTGTTTTCAGCTAATTTGGCCCAGTTCCCTATATATTTGAGAAATAAGGTCTTTATCAGAGAAACTTATTGAAGAATAACCTCTCCTAACCCAGTTTCCTGCTTTTCTTCTAGTTTTAGTTGCATTGGTTTTGTTTGTGCAAAACATCTTGAATCCAATATAACCAAAATTATCCATTTTACCTTCTGTGATTCTCTATTTTTTTGATTATGAGTTCTTCCATTACTCATAAATCTGACAGTTAATTTTCCATTCTCCTTTAATTTACTTATGATATTATCCTTTATATCTAAAGCATATCCCCATTTTGAACTTATTTTGATACGAACAAATGTAAGAAACTGATCTATGCCTTGTTTCTTCTAGATTGCTTTCCAGTTTCCTCAGCAGTTTTTTTTTGAATAGTGAGCTTTTGCCACAGTATCTGGGATCTTCAAGTTCAAAAATTAGAGTACTGTGGTCATTTACTTCTGTATATTTTGTACCTAAACTATTCCACTGATCTACCACTTTATTTCTTATCTAGTACCAGATTGTTTGATAATTACTATTTTGTAATGTAACTGGGGATATGGTAGTGCTAGGACATGTTTATTTTCACCTTTTTAAAAATTGATTCCCTTGGTTTTCTTGATTATTTTTGTTCTTCTAGAATAAGTTGGTTAAGATTTTTTCTACCTCTATAAAATAATTCTTTGGTTGTTTGATTGGAATGACAGTGAATAGGTAAATTAATTTAAGTAATGTTATCATTTTTATTACATTGGCTTAATCTACCCATAAACAATTAAAAGTTCTCCACTTGTTTAGATCTTTGTGTGAAAAATGTTTTATGACTATGTTTTTATAGTTCCTGTGTGTGCCTTGGCAAGTCACTCCCAAGTATTTTATACTGTTTACAGTTATTTTAAATAGAATTTTTTTCTATCGCTTGCTGCTGGACTTTGTTGGTAAAAGATAGAAATGTTTATGATTCTTGCGTGTTTTTTTATATTCTACAATTTTGCTTAATGTTTTTAATTATTTTCAACTAGTTTTTTTAGTTGTCTCTCTAATGTTCTTTAAGTATATCATTTTATTATCTGAAAAACAAATGATAGTTTTATTTCCTTATGGCCAATTCTTATTCCTTAATTTCTTTTCCTTATTTGATTGCTGAAGCTAGCATCTCTAATGCAATATTGAATAATAATGGGGCAGGCTTTTATTTATCCTTATTCCAGACAATACTTGCTCTTGGTTTCAGATAAATACCATTTATTATTTTAAGAAATGTTTCATTTATTCTTAGTGTTTATAACAGAAATGGAAGCCATATTTTGTTCAAAACTTTTTCTGCATCTATTGATATAATCATATGATTTTTATTGTTTTTGTTATTGATCAATTATGCTGATAATTTTCCTAATATTAAACTAGCCTTATATTCCTGTAAAAATGCAACTTAATTATCTTTATGAAATATTAATGTAATCTCCTTGCTAATATTAAAGTATAGTTTTTGCATTAGTGTTGATTAGGGAAATTGTTCGGTAGTTTTCTTTCTGTTTTTGCCCTCCCTGGTTTAAGTATCAATGCCATATTTGTGCTATAGTAGGGATTTGACAAGACTTCATCTTTATTTTTCAAATTGTTTATGTAGCATTGGAATTAATTTTTCTTTAAATGTTTGCTAGAATTTACTAGTAAATCTGTTGGGTCCTGAGATTATTTTTTCTTTCTGAGTTCATTTTTGGCTTGTTCAGTTTCATTTTTGAAGTATTTCCTATTTTCTTGGTAATCTGGATAATTTATCTTTTTATAAATAATAATCCATTTCATTTAGATTGTCAATTGGCATATAATTTTCAAAATAGCTTTTAAAATAACATAATTTAAAAAAGAAATAATTGGCAGCTTAGATGAGAGTGATTTCATAGCTCTCTCGCCTTGTTACCCCAACTTTGTTCTTTTTCCTTGATATTTTTCTCCTCCTTAAGTTATTTATTTTTACTAGAATGTACTAAAGTGAAATTGAAAGTAAAAAGCATAGCTTTTTAAATTTTGGAGGTTTTGATCTTACCCTTTCAGATTACCTGTATCTTACATTCTAAGCTGTGCTTTTAAATATGTGTGTGTGTTCATCCTTCATTGCTGAAGAAGACCATGAAGTCAGAGAAATGATGACGTGCACTTGGGGCACTTGAGCTTGTTTTGAGTGAGGGAGGGCTGTTCAGGTCACCAGCCTCCTTTCTCCTCCAGAGCCATCTGAATCCAGTGACCAGATATTCATCAAGATGACTAGAGATGACCCAGGATGAGGCAAATGGGGTTAAGTGACTTGCCCAAGGTCACACAGTTAGTGAGTGTCAAGTGTCTGAAGTGAGGTTTGCACTCAGGTCTTCCTGACTCCTGCACTGGTGCTCTCTCCACTGCACCACCTAGCTGCCCCAAGGTATGCTTTTATAGACCTACCCAAGTACCTTTTGTACTAGGTGCTGCTTGATTTTTAACTGAGTCATGGGAATGAAAGTATACCTCTCCACCCACTATTTGTTCCCACTAGATAACTGTTTCCATAGTGACCTCAAACTCCTGACCAATTATGAGATCCATCCATAGTCAGGTAGATCTCCTCACCATCATTTCCTAGTGTCATTGCAGGTCAGAGTAAAAGAGTGATTTCCCGCCAAGAGACAGCTAGATGACAGGTTCCCGGGGGAGGATTGCAATGTGCTGCTTTGCCCTTTTAAAATCCCTTATATTCTCATAATTTTGATCTTTTGTAATTCCCTTATGATAATCTTGCACATTCCCCCTTCAGCCTTCTTTTATTGTTGTCTAGAAAAGTGAAGATACAGGGAGAAAATGGTCTTCCATTGGCAGGGCATGGAAGCAATGCTATGGAATGAAGAAAATTGAGGAGAGAAAGGGCATTATTAACTTTGGGGGTCAGGGAAGGCTGAGGTGACACCTATTATAAATCCTGAAGGAAGATAAGGATTTTTAGATTTGGAGATGAGGAAGAAATACATTTCAGGAATATACAATGGCTTGTGTAATGTATATGTATTGTGCATGGAAATAGGAGATGAGATAGAGAGTTCAAGGGGAAGCTAATATACCTGTTTTATGTTGCAGGCTGGGCTAATTAGGGCTAATTTGGATTTGGCAATGGAAGAAAATGAGATGTTCAGAAACCATCTAACAGTCAATAAAAGGAAGATTTATTTACCTATAGCCTGGAAAGATTTTTTTGGTGGGTATATAACATTGATTCATTTGAGTATGACTTCCCTGTCTCTAGATTGGCTGTATCAGTGAATTCTGAAGGAGAGCAACTCCTGCTTCCCAGTGGACTAGTTTTGTAATTAGGCTCCCAGGAAACTGACATCAGTGGGAATCTTAATCTCTTGAGTCAGTTAAGTGATGAGGATAACGTCATAACTTTTTAATGAAAAATACTAGTGCAGTTTTTCCATGGAGTCAGTCCTCAGCACATAAGAGGATCTAGGAAGATGGCATAGTAGGTGAGAAAACTTTTAGGTATCCAAATTTCTTCTTAAAAAACCCAAACAAACAGAACATCATCTCAGAGCAGCAGAAATAAACAGAAGGTAAAACAGTTGTCTTCCTAAGACAATTACAGAAGACTTTAGGAAATATCTGACTTCTAAATCTCCAGTGGTGAAGGGTTGGTTTGAGTGAAAAGCAAGCACTCCAGGCTGAGTCTGCTGGTTCAACAAGCAACGAGTGCTGGGGGCAGCTGGGTTGAGAGGCAACCTCAGTCTTATAAACTTTCATCTCATAGACATTGTGGGGATCTGAAGGCTGAGTATAAGATTGAAGGACCTCCCACTGTTGAGGGAGACCAAGTCCATCTGTGCTAACCAGAGGCATCCTAAGTCGTGGTTGAAAGGAGAAGGCTCTGGCACACACCTTATGAGTGCAGTAGTGAGGAGCAGGGCCTCTGTTGGCAGTAGGCACTAGCAGGAGAGCAGAGTCCCTAGTTTCAGTTCTGAGACAGAGAGGACATATAGCTTGCACCTATGGGTTTGCAGCCGCTTTGGAGATCAAAGGAAGCAAAATCATTTGCAGTTCAATGTGGCTGGGTACCATACATGTGGCTTAGGAGCAGAGTGGAAAGCCCATGGTTGGACCTGAGACAGACCTCAGAATATAATAGTAAGAAAGACACAAGGCTTGGAGTATCACTCCCCATACTTCCGGAATTTAACTTGATTACACTAATAGCTGATAAATAACCCCAAACTAAAACAAATAAAATCAAAATCTATGGGGATAGAGAAAATCTGGGTTCATATTCAGAGGAAGATAATGGAGTGAAAAAAGCCACTCCTTTTTGAATGAAAAGAATCAAATAATTCCAAGCACAAAGAATTCTTGGAAGAATTTTAAAAGGACTGTAAAAAACTAAATAAGGTTAAATCCAGCCTCATTCACTTATTAACTGTGTGACCCTGGGCAAGTCACTTAATCTTGATTGCCTTGCCAACAGGAAATCAAATAAGGGAGATTAAAGAAAAAAATTGGGGGAAAGAGAGCAATCCAAGTAAATTCAGAAACTTATGAAAAGAAAACAAACCACCCGAAAATAGAGAATAAAAAACTTAAGGAAGTAACTAATTCCTTGAAAACTAGAATTGGGCAAAGGGAAACTAATGGCATTCTAAGACACCAAGAAATGATAAAGCACAATCAAAAGAATGAAAAAATAGAAGAGAAAGTGAAACATCTCCTCAGAGAAACAACAGATCTGGAAAACAGATTGAGGAGAAATAAGAATAGTTGAACTACATGAAAATTGCAATAAAAAAGAATCTTGATACACTATTAGAAGAAACTATCAAGGAAAATTGGCCCAAAGTTGTAGAACAAGAGGGCAAAGAAGAAATAGAAAAAAATTCACCAATCACCATCTGAAAGAGATCCCAGGAGGAAAATTTACAGGAATATCATGGCTAAGTTTCAAAGTACTCAGGTTAAGGAGAACATATTGAATGTAACAAGAAAAAAAAATCAATTTAAACATCATGGAGCTTCAGTATGGATTACACAAGACCTAATAGCTACTATTTTGAAGGACCATAGGTCTTGGAATAATATATTTCATAGAGCAGAAGAGCTGGAGTTGTGACCAAGAGCAAGACCCAGGAAACTTAATTATGATCCTGAAGGAAAAAAAGGGACATTTAAGGAACTGAAAAATTTTCAGGGTTTTGTGACAAAATTGCCAGAAATTAATGAAAAATTTTACGTATATCATCCAGGAGAAATGCAAGGTAAATATTAAATAACAGTTATAAGGGACTCAATATGATCAAATTATTCACTTCACGTGTTAAAATATTGGCAGTACTCATGATTGTCTTCACTATTTGGGTAATTTTAAAGAAAGAGATGGGCTGAGTTGAGTATGATGGGTTGAATCTAAAAAAAATAAAACTCTAGAGAGATAAAAAGGAGTAATTATCTCATACAAATGAGGCATAAAATGAAAAAAAATATAAAGAAAAAGCTAGTAGGAGAGAAGGGCAGGAAGTGCTGAAACCTTGCTCTCTTTGAGAATGGGTTAAAGAGGAAGCAATATATCTAGGAGGATATAAATATCTTCTAAATTCAGAAAGAAATAAGAGGGCAAGGGGGGAGATTTGGGGGAGAGGATAAGGGAGGAACTCTCAGAGGGATGGGTTGGTTAAAGAATAGAAGAGCAAGGTAATAAGTAGAAATAAAGTAGGGGAGTGAGGAGGATAGTGAGGAAAAATAGGAAGGAGCAAAATACGTGTTAAGTAATTGTAGCTTAGAATGTGAATGGGATGAATGTACCCATAAAACAAAAGTGGATAGCAGAT
>JAQQSK010012345.1:0-11918 GCA_028658325.1 Potorous gilbertii | reverse complement strand
ACAAATGGGGAGAAAATTTTGGAACCCAAAATCTTGTGAAAATGAATGTAAAAAGTTAAATAAATTTATTTAAAAAAAATAAAAATTAAAAACAAAATAAAAAAATAAAATCCCCCCCCCCAAAAAAAGAATTATGCTGGCATATTCATAGCCACCATAAGTGATGTGAATATTGTATTGGTGCTACAGGAGAGGATACAGAGAGACAGAAGAAAGAGAGAGAAGACTGGAGAACAGAGACAGACATAGAGATAATGTAGGGAGACATTCTGAACCCTGACACCCAAGCATAAAAAGAGGAGGCATTGGGAATGATACAACATAGGCCCTGAAAAGGAGAGATCAGAAAAGCAATAAATAAATAAATATATAAAGTACAAGATATTAGTATCAAGAAAACCCAGAGAGGAGAAAACACCTGGAAATTGCTGGTCAACATTATCAAATGCTTCATAGAATTAAAGGATGGAGAATGAGGAAAGGGCCATTAGATTTAGCATAAAGTATATGACTGATAACTAATCACACAGTGACCCCAGAAGTTAGATGTAATAATTAAAAAATAAGTAAGAAATGACAAATGAAAGTCATACTATATTTTGTTTTCTCTAGAAATATGACTAAAAAAAGAAGAATACAGGATAATGGTTTAGAATGATTTAGTATGAGCAGATCCAAGATGGCAGAGTAGAAAGACAGACCTGTAGAAGCTTCTCCACAAAGTCAATAAAATACATGTCAAAATGACTCTAAACAAATTCTAGAGCAAAGCCACAAAATGACAGAGTGAAGGAGATTTTGAACACAGAACAGCATGGAAGGCCAACAGGAAGGGACTATTGCACCAGGCATGAAGAACGCAACCCAGCGTGGACTGAGTGGTATGACAGGGATAGGACCCCAAACAGGCTTCAGGGAACCACT
The DNA here is from genome assembly GCA_028658325.1 of Potorous gilbertii. NCBI lineage: Eukaryota > Metazoa > Chordata > Mammalia > Diprotodontia > Potoroidae > Potorous > Potorous gilbertii. Next base: position 10,994 of record JAQQSK010012345.1, on the reverse strand, counting down.
GGAAAGAACAGTGCCCAGAATGCTAAAGCCACAAATGCCACAGAGAGCTTCAACGATCAGTAGGAGGGCTCCTTTACCCAGGAGGGAGTAGCAAGGTCTGGACTGCCAGCATAAGTCACTGCAGTAGAAACAGCATCCAGTTTTGGAGCCCTCTGCCTAGAGCTCCTGGGGGAATTGAGCAGCTGATCTGAATCTCAGTCTTGCGCGAGGCCCCTGGGTGGGGAGGAGGAGCACTGGCTTGGTGGAGCAGGAGACAGTTGTGGAGAGGGAATTCTACTCCTCACAGATTCTGAACAGAAAAGTTTTTGTTTGCTCCCAGACCAGTACACATGCCAAGAGAGGGGTTAATTCCTCTCCCTCCATTGTGCCACCATGGAGGAACTGAGAACTTACAGGTCCCCAGAGTTTACCATCCTCTTGAAAAAGGACTCAAAAGTCAAGTAACTGACTGGGAAAATGCCCAAAAAAGGGGAAAAATGAGAATAAAAAAGGTTACTTCCTCGGTGAACAGGTGTTTTCTTCCATCCATTCGGATGAGGAAGATCAAAGCATGCCTAGACATCACCTTTCATGAAATTATCAAAGAAAATTGCTCTGATATTCTAGAACCTGAGGGAAAAATAAATATTGAAAGAATCTACTGATCACCTCCTGAAAGAGATCTGAAAAGAGAAACTCCTAGGAATATTGTAGCTGAATTCCAGAGTTCCTAGGTCAAGGAAAAACTATTACAAACAGTTAGAAAGAAACAATTCAAATACTGTAGAAATGCAATCAGGATAAGACAAGATCTAACAGGTTCTACATTAAGGAATAGAAGGACTTGGAACATGATATTCCAGAAGTCAAAGGAACTAAGATTAAAACTAAGAATCACTTATCCAGCAAAACTGAGTATAATATTTCAGGGGAAAAAAAGTGATCATTCAATGAAATAGAGGATTTTCAAGCATACTTAATGAAAAGACCAGAAATGAATAGAAAATTTGGCTTTCAAACAGAAGAATTAAAAGAAGAATGAAAAGGTATAAGGAAAGAGAAATCAAAAGGGATTTTCTAAAGTTGAACTGTTTACATTCCTACATGGACAGATAATATTTGTAACTTGAGACTTTTTTCAGTTTTTGAGTAGTTGGAGGGATTATTCACACACACACACGTGCCCCCCCATATGTATATATATATACACACACACACACACACACACACACACACACACAGAGAGAGAGAGAGAGAGAGCACAGGGTGAATTGAACAAGAAGGAATGATGTCTAAAAAATAAAATTCACGGGTCAGAGAGGAAAATATTGGGAGTAGCAAGGGAGAAATGAAATGAACCGTATTATTTCTCATAAAAGATGCAAGAAAAAATTTTTTTCAGTGGAGCAAAAAAGGAGAAGGTGAGAGGGAAAATGTGAAACTTGCTCTCTTCCCGTTTGGCTTAAGGAGAGAATAATATGCTTACTCAATTTGGTATTGAAATATGTTTTACACTAGAAGAAAATCGAGGAGAAGGGGACAAGTGGGATGGGGGGATGATAGAAGGAAGGGCAAATGGGAGGAGGGAGTGATAAGAAGTAAACACTTTTGAGGAGGAACAAGGTCAAAAGAGAGAATAGAATGAATGATGGGGCAGGATAGGATGGAGGGAAATATAGTTGGTCTTACAAAACTACACATGTATGGCCTATGGTGAACTTCTTGCCTTCTCATTGGGGATAGGTGGGGAGGGAAGAAGGGGGAGAAATTGGAACTCAGGGTTTTAGGAATGAATGTTCAGAATTGCTTTTCATTCACCTGGGAAATAAAAAATACAGGTAATTGGGTATAGAAACCTATCTTGCCCTACAAGGAAAGAGAGAAGATGAGGATAAGGGAAGGGAGGGAATGTGAGAGAAGGGAGGGCATATTGAGGGGATAAGTAATCAGAATGGAAGGTGTTATGGTGTGGGGGAAGGTTAGAGATGGGGAGAAAATTTGGAACTCAAATTTTGGGGAAATGAATATTGAGAGCTAAAAATAAATAAATATTAAAAATAAAATACCCATTGCAAGAATTTCAGTAAATATGAAAAATTCTATTTATTTTAAGGCTGAAATTTAAATATTGTTCATAAAAGGAAGACAAAAATAAAATATTTATGTCTCTCATTCATTAATGTAATTGCTGTTCTCCCTCATTAAAAAGTTTCAGTGCTTATTTTTAAAAAGAAATTTTTATTGATAAAAAAGAATAGTATGATCTAGTGAAAATTTTTATTTCTTTTCCTTCTTTTTAAGACTACAGGAAATTTTGGAATGATTATCGAAAATTATCTTGGTCTTTTTCCTCTCCCCATTCAATTCTAAGCTCAGTTTGACTATTATCAATCCTTATATAATATACATTCATATGCATACACACACACACACACACACACACACACACACATCCACACACAAAATTGCAGGATGTTTGAAAAGTTTCAGTGCAATTTTAAGCTTTAATTGTCCCTACTCTGTACATACATGAGTGTATATACATATTTATTATGTGTGAATAGACATGTGTGTATACAGAGAGAATTTGTGTGTAGTTTTATATATATAGGCAAACACATATATATGTATAGGTATGAATATATACATATATATGCTCTAAAAATTGTTCAGTCAATGGTATACAAGCATTCTTGACAGTAGGAATTCAACTACTTTTTTCTTACATACACAAGTCAAAACTTTTTATAAGATTGTGCATCTCATTCAGAATTCCTCATAATTTGCTGAGATTTGATAAAATTTATCTAATGTGAAATCATTGGAAAGGTGAGAATAGGGAAAACGAGTGGATATTGATTCTGAGCAAGATCTATGTCCAGATGTATTCCTTAGGTACTCTAATACATAAATCTGTATTGATGTAAGTACTCTTCCAACCATGCTGGTTATGATCCACCCATGCCTATACATTCTGTGCAAATCCAGACTCTATCCAACCATCTTTGCTGTCCCTGTGGATATTCCTCATGTTTTACTTCATGCACTCACCACTAGAGCATGTGGTTCAATATTTGAGCTTTAATAGCTTGAAACTATTCTAAAACTTTTGGAGTATCCTATATAGTTTTACTCTATTTGCAAATATTAATTTCTCCCTTGTTTGCAGCTAGTATTAAGAAATGTAATTTTGTTTCCATGGAAGTTATTTTTTGTAGATGTATGTGTCTATATTGAAGTAAGTTTTTTTTCCTAAAAAATGGAAACCCAAGTGCTTTCTTCTTTGATAGTTCATTAAATACACCTGTTTATTGAGAAAAGCTATATGTACGAGATTCAGGTGATCTTCATGTTCTATTCACCAAATGCAAAAGATCATGAGAAGAATTACCTGGGAAGAAGAGAAAAATCCACTGAAGACCCTCTCCCTTTACTTTTGTTATGTTTATTATGTTATCCCAGAGAAACTCCCCTGGATTCAACAGGCAATTAATAGAAACTAAAAGAGCAAAAGTTAAGGCAGCAAGAACTGAGAAGGGAAAGAAATAGGAAAATAGAGACAGAGGTAGAGAAGGTGAGAGAGAGAGAGAGAGAGAGAGAGAGAGAGAGAGAGAGAGAGAGAGAGAGAGAGAGAGAGAGAGAGAGAGAAACACAGAGAGACAAAGAGGGCAAAAGGATTAAAGCCAAAGAGGAAGACATCAAGAGTCAAAGCAAGAACTGAGAAAGAGAAGTACATATTTCCCTAAATGATACAGTTCCTTATAGGGTTAAATCACTTTATGTGTATTTTCCTTTTTTTTTTAAGTCACTTCTTTATGATATAAGAAGGGAAACAAGCAGGATAAAAGACTCAGAACTGATATGTATATATCACTTAAGCCAAATTCTCAGTTTGCAGATGAAGAAATAGCCCAAAGAAGATCTCATAACTAATAATAATAGCTAATTATAGTTACTTATGTAGTGCTTTAAAATTATCAAAGGACTATTTATATGGTATTTGGTGTTAATATTATCCCCAATATTAATAATAAATAATAATATTTGTATAATATTATGTGTTAATAGTATCCCCATTCTACTAATAAGGAAACTGAGTCTTAGATTCAGTGACTAATCCAGGGTCACATAACTATTAAACAGGCAGGATTTGAACTGTGGAAATCCTTCTTCAAAGTCCCACTATGCCACCTAGCTGCCAAGTAAGTAGCAAAGTCAAGATCTGAATACAGATGATTGTTTCTGATGCACCAAAAAGCCTACCCTCTTCTTGCACGTGTAGGAATATTGCACAGAGAATTTCACTGTCTCATTACTGATCACAGAAATAGTGCCCACACTAAGATTTGATCTTCTGACTCTGTTCCTGTCATCCTCGCTATTAGCTTTCCTTCAACTGCATCCTAAGTAACTTTAGTTATACACAAGTAATGTGTTTGGAAATTACTCAAAATTACTGCAGGATTCCTTCACACTATGTTCAACAGTGTTAGTAACAGGTATGTCATTAACATCTGCCAACATTTTCATATATTACTCACTGTTTGTTTAAATTGTTATGCCATCTGTCTACTTGGCCATTATTTACATCAACTAATTCTTGCTGGCAATATGGTATCTATCCTTTACATATAGATATTGTAAAAAGAATACTCATGGCTTAGTGTAACAAATTTCCCTTACTTATAAATATAAAGAAATCACGTTAGTTCCCATCTCAGTCCACAGTACTGCCTACATCTAACTGTGTCTTTGGAGAATATGCTCATCAGGCAACCAGCTGAATTTTATGTGACATAAAACCTGGAAATGTCATTTAAAATTTACTTGCTTTCAATTTACTTAATTTTAGACCTGGGAAATTATATTTAGTACAAATGCACGTTTACAATAAACATATCCCTTAATTGCAGATTGTCTGCTTTTTTTTTTCTGTTGGGAAGAATCCAACAGAAATAATTACAATGGGGACAAAAAAGTAAATAGTAAAAACCATTCAGGAATATATCCCCTGCCAAAATTTCTTAACAAAAGAAGAGGTCCTTCATCATACTGAAGCTCCCCCAATCTTTCTCTTCTCAGACGAGGTTGCATAGTGTAACGAACAGCAGTCTCCTCTGTGTTTGAGGACTTGAGTTTAAAATTTCCCTCTGGTACATTGCTGCTTTAAGACTCTGGACAAGTCAATGTCTTTGTGTGTTTCATTTTTCTCATGTTTAAAAGGAGGACTATATTACTTGACTGAATTGCTGTCAAGAAAGTATTTTGCAAATATTAATGCAATATATTAATGTGTATTGATTACTACCATCATTATTCATAAACATCCATAAAATCCTCAATAGTGTCAAAGAGATCAGTAAATCATCCTGGTTGATGAAATAAAATAGTTGAAAAATGTCCATTGCCCAGATTACAACTCACAGATAAAAGGTCAGAATACCAAACTAGTCCAGTAATTTCTTGGATGAACTGAGTACAAAAATAAGTAAGAGCAGGTCAGATTGCATTTGGGAAATGAAACCATGCTTTTAGTGATTTCACAACTGCTTATTGCTCCAAGGTCCATTGGTTTCACGCAAAAAAAAAATCTAATTGATTATGGGATTCAAAAATATATAGAAACACAGGTGTTAAAAGTGTAAGTAACCCAACTGACAATGGCAAGACATATAGAAGTTGTGAGCTGATTGCAATGATGGCCTGGTGATAGAAGTGACATAAAAGTTTTTATCAAAGGGATTTATACCCAGACAAAACAGGTAAGTAATTTGGTTACATATCAAGAATGACAAAGAACTTCTAATGGTGATAATAACCATCATTTATGTAGCACTTTAAGTGTGCAAAGCACTTTACAAATAGTATCTTATCTTTACCTCACAACAACCCTGAAAGATGTTTCTATTATTATTCCATTTTATTGTTGTTTACCATTCTTTTTTTGGAGAGAGCCTATGATGAAACAAAGTGATGACTTGTACATGATGTGGAATTTAGTGAGGCAGAGCTGAATAAAGTGACCAGCCTTACTCTCTGTTTCAGTCATCAAAGTTCAGTGACAAGACAAAAGTCAGGACAACAGACAGGATACAGGATACAGTGGATAACCTAGTTTCTTTGATGTCTGACCAAGCTCTAAGTGCTCAGCAGTGCCTGCTTCAACTACCTTGATGACCACTGGAAGAAATGGTTCTCATCTATCCGTTCTTTCTGTAAGGCAATCTTTATATGCTTCAGGCAGACATCCCCTAACTCACCAATGGTTTTGAGGCCTGTTGGTTATCCTCAACCTGGTTTACCTCATCTTCCAAGACAGTTTTACCAGGTCATGGCCACTGGACACTTGGAACTACAGGTGAGAGTTGGGTAACAAGTTAGACATCAAATGTAGAAAAGCAGTCCTGGAAAAGGCTTTGGCAAGACCTCACACTAGTTGTTCCTTCTTTAATATTCCATACAGATAAGGAAACTGAGGCAGATGGAGGTTGTGACTCTCCCAGGGTAAGTGTATGAAACAAAATTCAAAATAAAGTCTTCATGAAAACAAACATTAACAATTAAATCATATACCATTCTAAATGTCAAAGTAAGCTGAAAAACTGTGAAGCACACCAAATCAAAGGATTATTGGTGACAGTGAATATCTCCAAGGTTAATGAAAATTTTACCCCTCCACGTGAATTGTGTTATTTAGAAGCCATATATCTAGAATATAAGTAAATTGTTGATAAATATTTAGATCTTCATATGACAACAAACTAAAAGGAGCAGGAAAAAAATCACATGAAAGTTTTGCAAAGTCTCATAAAGGGAAAACAATGGCCTAAATTTTCAACTGATTGAATTGAATATTAATAAATACAAAGTCTGTCACTTGGGTTAAAAAAATAATCAAGTGCATAAGGGCATGATTGGCAACATATAGTTAAATGGGCAACACATTTGTGTGTGTGTGTGTGTGTGTTCATCCATTTTCTTTTTATTGTATTAATTAATTAATTTTTTTAACGTTCTACAATCACTGACATAAAATTAAGATTTTAACCACCCCACACACGTACCCCCACTACCTCCCTCCCTCCCCAAGGTGGCATACAATTCTGTATTGGTTCTACCTATACTTTCCTACTGAATAAATTTTCACTATAGTCATACTACGTAGACGGACTAAAATAAATGGAAGAAATCACATACCAAATGAAAACATAATACACAAACACACACACAAACACATACACACACATACACACACAAACATGATCTGCTACATTCTGAAAATGAATTCCATAGTTCTTTCTTTGAGTATGGAAGGAATTTTGCCTTAGAAAACCATGGGGATTTTTTTTTTATATATGTCCTTCTGCTATTACGAAGCTCCAAGTCTACTAGAAAAAACTCTTGCACACTACGGTAGTTGCTGTGCACAGAATTCTCCTGGTTCTTCTCCTTTTGCTCAGCATCAGATGATATGAGTCCTTCCAAGCCTCCCTGAAGTCTTCTTGTTTATCATTTCTTATGGCACAATAGTACTTCATTGTGTTCATGTACCATAATTTATTCAGCCATTCCTCAATTGATGGGCATCCATTTGACTTCCAGGTTTTGGCAACTACAGAGTGCTGCCATAAATATTTTTGTACATGTGGGACCATTTCCCATTTTTATGATCTTTTGGGAATACAGTCCTAGTAGCAATATTGCTGAGTCAAAGGGTATGAACATTTGGGGCATAGCTCTAAACAGCTCTCCAGAAGTGTTGGATGAGCTCACAGCTCCATCAGCAATGAATTAGTGTTCCAACTCTCCCAAATCTTCTCCAGCATTAATAATTTTCTTCTTCTGTCATGTTTTCCAATCTTATAGATGTGATGTAGTACCTCAGAGTTGTTTTGATTTGCATCTCTAATCAACAGTGATTTAGAGAATTTTTTCATGATTATAGACATCTTTAATTTCTTCCTCTGAAAATTGCTTGTTCATATCTTTTAACCATTTATGAATTGGGGAGTGACTTGCATAGTTATACATTTGAATCAGTTCTCTATATAGTCTAGAAATGAGGCCTTTATCCCCGAGCTTAGCCATAAAAATTCTTTACAAATTTACTACATCCCTCCGAATTTTTGGTTGTGTTGGGTTTGGTTGTGCAAAAGCTTTTCAGTTTAATGTAACCAAAATTTTCCATCTTGAATTTCATAATGCTTTCTATTTCCTCTTTAGTAAAAGATACTTCCCTTCTCCATAAATCTAAAAAATACACTATTCCTTGCTCCTCCAGTTTGTTCATGGTATCAATTTTTACACCTAAATCATGTACCCATTTGGACTTCATTATTGTATATGGTGTCAGGCATAGGTCTATGCCGAGTTTCCGCCACACTGTTATCCAGTTTTCCCAGCAATTTTTGTCAAAAAGTGAGTTCTTATCCCAGTGGGTTTATCGAACAGGAGGTTGCTATATTCCTTGCCTAATGTGTCTTGAGTGCCAAGTCTACTCCACTTATCTACCCCTCTGCATCTTAGCCAATACCATGTGGTTTGGATAATTGCTGCTTTATAGTACAGTTTGAGGTCTGGTAGTGCTAGACCACCTTACCAAGCATTTTTTTTTCATTAGTCCCTTTGATATTCTGGACCTTTCGTTCTTCCAAATGAATTTTAATATTGTTTTATTGAGCTCTAGAAAGTAATTATCTGATAGTTTACTTGGTGCAGCACTAAATAAGTAAATTAATTTACGTACATTTGTCATTTTTATTATATTAGTTCAGCCTGCCCATGAACAACTGATGTTTTTCCACTTACTTAAATCTGACTTTGTGCAAAAAGTGTCTTGTAATTGTGTTCATATAATCCCTGGGTTTGTTTTGGCAGGTAAACTCCCAAGTATTTTATAGTGTCTACCCTAGCTTTAAATGGGATTTCTCTTTCTATTTCCTGCTGTTGGACTTTGTTGCTAATATATAGGAATGCAAAAGATTTGTGCAGGTTTATTTTGTAACCTGCAACTTTGCCAAAGTTGTTTAGTATTTCAAGTAATTTTTTACTTGAACATCTGGGAATCTCTAAGTATATCATCATATCATCGGCAAAGAGTGATAACTTAGTTTCTTCTTTGGCTATTCTTATTCCTTCAATTATTTTATCTTGTCTAATTGCTACAGCTAAAATTTCTAGTACCATATTGAATAATATTGTTGATAATGGACATCCTTGTTTCACCCCTGATCTTACTGGAAATGCATCTAACTTATCCCTATTGCATGTAATGCTTGCTAAAGGATGTAGGTAGATATTGCTTATTATTTTATGGAAAGTTTCCTTTATTCCTATGTTCTCCAGTGTTTTTAATAGGAATTGGTGTTGTATTTTGTCGAAAGCTTTTTCTTTACCTATTGAGATAATCATGTGGTTTTTGTTAGTTTTAATGTTGATATGATCAATAATGCTAATAGTTCTGCTAATATTGAACCAGCCCTGCATTCCTTGTATGACCCTACGTGATCATAATGTATTATTTTTGTGATAAGATGCTGTGTTCGTTTTGCTAAAAATCTTATTTAAAATCTTTGCATCTATCTTCATTAAAGAAATTGGTCTATAATTTTCTTTCTCTGTTTTGTCTCTTCCCAGTTTGGGTATCAAAACCATATTTGTGTCATAGAAAGAATTAGGGAAGACTCTATCTTCTCCAGCTTTCAAAAGTATTCTATATAGTATTGGAATTAACTGTTCTTTAAATGTTTGATAGAATTCAATTGTGAATCCATCTGGCCCTGGAGATTTTTTCCTAGGGACTTCATTGATGGCTTCTTCAATTTCTTTTTCCGAGATGGTTTGTTGTTGTTTAAGTTGTTCAGCTTGCTCTTCTGTTAATATGGGCAATTTTTTTTTAAATACTCATCCATCTAATTTAGATTATCAAATTTGTGGGGTGGCGGAGCCAAGATGGCGGAGTGAAAGCAAGACTCACCTAAGCTCTCTGACAAACTCCTTCAGGTACCTCCGAAAGGAGAATCTGACCAAAGTTTGGAGGTGCGGAATGCAGTGGGAGACAGAAGGTGACAGTTTTGGAGCTCACGTTAGACTTGAGGATCCACGGGAAAGGTCTGTTCCGTGGGGGTGAGCCCACAGCGCACAGCGCAGTGTGGCCAGTGCAGTGGAGCAGAAGGGACCTGAGAAACCCGAGCTGCGGGCAGAACCAGAGGAGCAGCACCAAGGGCGGGAGACAAGCCGAACCCAGTCCGTGAGAGTCGCGGAGAGCCAGATATCAGCGCAGCAGCTCCTGAGACCTTCAGCCCGAAGACCAAACTTCCGTAAGTCACCTACTTGAACTTCCGGGAGCCAGGATGATGGAGTGATTTGTAAATGCTCTCTCCTCCCCCTTTGATGACCGTGAAAGAACCATAAAATATTTCCTCAGAAAAATCCCAGATCAGCAGAAACAGTAGAAGGAGGCCAGTCGTCTCATAACACCTGAGACGAGGAAAATAGCTAAGGGGGATTCCTCCAAGGTGGCAGAGGCAAAACAGAAGGACAGAGGACCCAGGGCAGGGAAAATCTGCACTAGGACCCAGGCAAGCCTCAGCACCGGGAGAGGAGCCCCAGGAGAGGTGGGAACACACATTAGGATCTAGGCATGCCTCAGCTGTCCAGGGGAATCAGAAAGACAATAGGGCAGCTGGGATTACTAGCCCTTGAGATTGCCTTTGCCTCAGGTCAGCTGAGAAGATATCTCGTGTAACTAGACCACTCCACCCCCATACTTAACAAGCTAAACCTAAGGCTGATTGGGGAAACACCAAACAAAAACCTGCTTTTAGCTTTTTCACACATCAGCTCAGCAAAAGTTCTCTACCTTTGGACTGAAAGAACCAGAAGCCACAACACTCAATCAACATCATGAAGAAATAGCAGAGGGCTGAAAGAAACATAGAATCTTTCTATGGGGATAAGGACCAAAACACAAACACCAAAGAGGTCAGAGCTGAGACTGTACTGCCATCTGAATC
>JAQQSK010012344.1:0-11918 GCA_028658325.1 Potorous gilbertii | reverse complement strand
ATATGCTATATATAATATAGTATATAATAATAAAATAAATAGATATATGGGGTAATAAGGGGTAAGTTCATTATATTTAAGGGTTGTTTTATCTGTTTTGTTATAGATCTTCTGGAGAAGAGTCAGAAAAAAGATGAAGAAATGGAATATCTACAGGTAAAGCCACGAGTTTGACAGTATTCTTCCTGCTGAATTATTTATGCTTAAGGCCCATTATGTATGTGCTTTTATTAGTGCTGTTCAATCTCTAGAATGTTTTCACACACAATAACTATGGCAATATATTGAAAATTAGAAGGCTGGACACAACACCTTCCATCTGGAATCTAAGTAGGTGTAGCAAGTATGAAGGTGGAGAGATAAGAGGGGAGTCTGACCTCTGATCTCCAGAACAACACAGAGACCTGCTGTGCATGGTAACATTTGTGATCTGTATGGCTGGAGGCAGCACTTACATTGATAAAACTGTGGTTCCTGCAGATATTGAAGACTTCACCCAGGTTTCTATTTAGCCCAACTATCATGGTCCCAAAGACAGCCTTTTGAGACTTTGATACATAACTGGTACATAAGCTGGTGATACTAGAAAGTGAGAGCAACTTACCCTCAAGGCCCTTTGAAGAAGGGACAGTAATGGGAGATAAAGCCTTAAAGCCTATGTGTTTGAGTAAAGGGCTCAATTATTGTTCCAGAACCGTGGCTACGAATGTCATCTGCTACTCAGTGGCCCAAAATGATGAGAATTGTGTATTTAATGACATCCTGTGAAGTTTCCAAATACATCATATATTTAATATCTTTTCTTGAACCTGAACCTTGTGGTTCTATAAATCACCATTCTTACCAAAAGCCTTAATAGAAATTTTCAGTAAGATGAGTTTAGGAGATGTAAAAGAGCTCTCTCAAATCTCTTTCATTGAATCTGCAGTGCCTGTGTTAATTAATGAAAACACAATAGGTTACCCTCGCATGATAAAACCAATCCAAGCAGTGTCGTGTCTTTTAAGTTCTTCACATGCCTGAAGTCAGCCAGTACCTTGGAAACAGCGTTCTGTAATGGTCCGCTCGGGCCGAGCGATGACTGATGAGGTGGCTAAGAAACAAATCCTGGATCCGATGAATAAAACCAGATTGAGTGTAGAGTTAAAGTACAAGGGAAGAACACTGAGATTTGGCACGTGATCGTTTTTATGTGTAAGCTTTAGCAGAAGAGTATAATTTTATTTAACTATTGAGTCTTTTCACTTATATAAAAAGATAAATTATTTTAAATATCCTGAATCAGAGCCAGGCAGAAGAAAGCCAGGGGCCCCATGACATTCCACTGGTGCCTAGAGGAATATCAAGAACATATTTGATTCTTTCCACCCTTAAGAAATTAATATGAGTAATTTATATTGTTGTGAATAAATAAAGTCTTATTTACCTCTGAAATATGTAACGCAAAAAACGTTCAGTATTTGAGGGACTTTCTGGTAATGCTTAGAGCTAGCGCTTGGAATGACATCACTTACCTTTTCAAGTGCTTACTTTTTCAGAATAGGAGCTGCGTTGGATCCAGGTGTCTCATCTAATTTAATAGCGTATCCTGCAGCTCAGATGTTCAGAATCCTTGCCAACAATTTGTTTTTGCAATGACCATTAAGTGGAATAAATGCTTGTTTAGTGTTATAAAACTTCAATACACTGGACACATAATCCATGGGCATTTACAAATGCGTAGCATCTAGGAGGTTGTCTAACAACAGACTAATAGTCTTAAATGCTGGCTCTTAATGGCAAGTAGTGTTTAATGTTAATCCCTTTAAGAAATTTTAAAGTATCAAGAAACCAAACAGCTTTTAAGGTGTAAAGGAACCTGATATCTCTCAGAGTAGTTATGTAGCTTATCACTATGACAGATTTAAAAAATAGAAGATTTCTACTTTTTAGGTTTCCATAGAAAGCCTTATTGTTTGTAAAACAAATATTGGTTGTAAAACATCAAACTTGTGTTTGCATTGGTATTTTGTGGTTGTTCAGTTGTTCGTGTATGTACAACTCTTCTTGACCCCATAGATGACCCCATCCCAAGCCCCTATACTCCTTCATCTCGCAGTTTTATTGATAAAGGAAACTTTGATGAAGAGATCCCTTTTCCCAAAGAAGTTAGTCACCTGTTTTGCAAATCAAAATCTTAGAGACAAGACCATTCATTCATGGGAAATATTTACATTACTAAATTATGTATTCTATATTCAGATATAAATATGAATGTTTATAAATATATTGCATACAAATGCAGCAGAATTGCAGGGGGGAATGTAAATTTTGGAAAATAGCATAGCAAATATGCCTGACTGTGTATTTTTGTTGTGAAGATTTTGTTTTTCCTTTTGCAGTGGAATAGAGAAGATGAATGGGAGAGAAGGTAGATTTTTGTTCACTGAAGAAAAGTTTTTAAAAGTGTAGAATTATAGATTAAGGGTTAAGAATTTTGAGATTTTAATCCTGTTTTTGTCCCTGACTCACAATATAATCTTGGGTGAGTTGATTAATTTTGCTCTATTTGCTTTCTCATCTATATAATCAAAAACATAACACTGCCTTGCTGAAGTATTTAGTGTAGATTAGGCTATCCCAAATACCTTAGCTTAATATTTTATCATAATTTACAATGTTGGCAAACCTCTGTTCATCTATACTGAAGATGACTTCATTCGCCCATTGTTATTTACCCTTTTAGCATCATTGGTAATAGCTTCCTTTTTAGAGCCATTCTTGCATTAAGATGCTTCAAATCTATGAACTGTTTAATCCCAAAGAAAAGATTGCTTTTTAATGAATTATTTTTTTGTCATTTTCTTCTCCTAAAATATCCTGAGTCTGTGGACTCCAGCAAAAAAAAAAAATTTTAATCAATTTTTTTAATGTTTCTTTGACAGTATTTCTCTCTGAAGATGCCTCGCCTGCACACTACCACCTTTTTTTTGGTGTCATGACCTAAATATTTAAATATTTAATTTCTCCTTTAAATCAAACTGATTTTTAATAAAATCATTGTAATAGAAAAGACTATTAAGTGAATTTACTAGAGTAAAAATTGATTTTGGAATAGTTAATAGGAATCAATGCTTGAAAACCTGAAAAGGAACAAATAGTCAAAAGAAAAAGTTATTTTCAGTCTTCTGAGACCTCACAAACAACACATGAGAGAATGATTGTACAGTGCTGCTTATAATTATAAGAATTTTCATTGGAGCCTAGCATTGTCTGTTCATTTTTGTGGCTTTCATTTACAGTTATAATGTGTGTCCATTCTTCTTAGAATCTTACTGTCTTTGATTATAAGTGTGTTGGTGTAGTATCAGAATCCCATTTGCATAAGAATTTGAAATACATGAAAACCAGCCAATCCCTATTTTAGTCTATTTCAGATCAACCAAGCATGGAGCGTAAACATGAAAGGTGGTTCATTCTCTCTAAATTTACTATAAGCGTAAATAAACACTGTGATTATTTTTATTACATGCAACATATGTTGTTTTTAAAACAAATTTTGTCTAGTAAGTAAATTCTTTCTTTCCCCCATCTCTCTATTTCCCCCCATGTTGCTTTGGAAAGTACATGCATGGAAAACCTAGCCGAAAGGGTCACCATCATATCTGATTGGTGAAAAATGTCCACATGCTCATTGCTGACAGTCGTTAAATACAGGGTGTCTGCAAAACACAGTCCATTTTTTGACAAAACGGTTTGTCCCTCCTTTTATGCCAGTGTGGCTCTCTATTCCAGAGTTGTTTGAAGTAGGGATATGACTTTGTGGTTATGAACACATTTTTCCCTTGCTCATTTTCCTCTTGGCCTAGTCCCTTTCACTAGCTTTGGCCTAAATCACTTGCTACACCGCTCTGAAAATTTGACCAGTAAAAAGGCCACATCCGAGTCCTGAGGGCTTCCATTTTAATAAAAACCCTAAACTTGGCTTTTCAGCAACATATTGCAGAAGGGAATGTGTTTCCTTGGGCAACTACTATACCCAGCATGATAAAGGAGGGAGCATGAGCAATGAGATGGACGGATTGATTTCACAAGGCACAACATGAAAAGGAACTGAAAACATTTCAGGGTTAGGACCCATCATTTGAATGCTCTATGGTTGGCTCTGCATTTTTTTCCTCTTCATTTTACTTTTGCTAGTATTTTCATTAGAAATAGGTAAGGAATACTTTAGTAACAGAGGAAAATAGGGTTCATATTTTAAGATATGCTAGTGGTTTTAAAAATCATTTCAGAAACTCAATTTTTAAAGAAGAAGTACTTCTAAGTACTTTTTTGTCCCGCTGATGAGTTATATTATGCATATTTCCTTTTTTTAAAATTTTGTCTCTAAGGCAAGCTAAGAACCTTCCATTTTCAATGTTTTGTTAGATTACTTAGATTTATAATTTTTTGATACATTAGCAATGTTTTCAGAGAGAGAGAAAGGAAAAGATTTCATGTATCCTTTGATTTGCGCCCCATGAAGGTGGGGTAATTAATCCATCAGTAAATCAACCTGCATTTGTTAAGGGTCTACTCTGTGCTAGGAAATGGGCTCAGTACTGAGGAAACAAAAAGATAAGTGAAATAATCCCTTCCCTCAAAGACGGATTATATTCTCTGTGGAGGAGACAACAGCGCAAATATAGTTATGTACAAAAAAAATAAAAGGTGATTTTGGAGGAGAGGGCAGTAGCAGCTGGGGACATCAAGAAAGACTTCATATAGAAAATAGTGATTTTAAGTCTCAAAGGTCCACCTAGGAGCTCTAAAAGATGGACATGAGGATGGAATGCATTCTAGGCATGGTGGCAGCCAGTGTAAATGGAGAGCAGTATATGAGAAATAATAAAAAAAAGGTCCATTCCCTGTAGGAAAAGGGTGTATTTGGAAAGGCACCAGAATTATAGGTTATTGTGATTCTTTGGCTGATGGAACATCTCATCTTAATGTAGGGATATTTTAATAGAGAGCAGTCTACAAAGGGAAATCTGAACTAGATTCACATAAACCTAAGCAAGAGGAATCACTCAGGAGAATCAACGATGTGGGTAAATAACACAACAACTAGAAAACCATCGTTTGTGGCTCTGAAGAGCTCAGTGATGTCAGACCAGTATTCTGAAGACCTACCCGGGTCTGAGGATACCAAGGACTCTGAATTGATATCAGGATTAGACCCACTCTAAATGAAGACATGAGAGGAGTGAAATCCTGTTTTAGTTTGGAGACCTATAGAAATTTAGACTTAAAGTTCTTATATGGAGCCTATTTAGGACCCCTGCACTGAGTAGTTTGGAATGCCAAAAGGGAGAACTCTATTTAAGAGTTGATTGAAGGAGGAGCAGATCCTCTAAGGTGAGCCACAAACATTCCTGCCATGTTTGTCTAGGCTTTTCTCTCCGATTATGGTCCCAGAAGTCTTAGGCCTCCGGAGTAACACAGTGAGGAAACAGGAGGAGGATGAATGTAGCTAGGTTGTGTCTCTAGAAACACAGGGTTGCTTGAGGCTGTGACTGTTGATTCAGGAAAACAAAATGGAAGGTGATTACATTGGCCTTTGGAGAAGGAGTGGGATGTTAGACATCAAGGCTAAGTGACTTAGTGTCTTATTAACATCTCAATTCTAGAACGGTGAAGAAGCTGGCTAAGCCTTAAGTTTGGTATTAGATCAGCAGTAAGGGAAAGAACCTCAGCAATCTATAGCAGGGTCAAGCAGGGTCCCAACCAATTAGATTTTCCCACCTCAATTTACTACATCAGGAGTCCTCAGGAGAACAAGGAGCTGAACATAATAAAATGCATTTCACTTGAAGTTTTAGTGATCATTAAATTTTATTACCCTGTTTTACCTGAAATTTGCAACTTAATTTTAAACCAAATTTATTGTAAAATAAAACTTGAAAATAGAAACCCTGAAAATATAGTATACTTCAGCCCAAAAATGCTCAAGGTGAATAACTGAATTATTTTCTATTAAATAAGTATAGAAATTAAATAAGTATAGAAATGTGGTTGATTATTGTTTTTTTTTTCCTCTCCAAAATAAGGAGTAATACATTTCTGGGTTCAGTATCCTTGTGTATGGTCTTGTTTTGATTTAATTAAAAAGCATTTATTCAAAGTCTCCTATGTGTCCAGGTCTAAAAGCTTCTATAAAAAGCTAATATTTATTTTTTGGGAATATTTTAAGACATTACTCTTTACTAATGATTGATTTCACAGTATTCAGTTGTAGCCAGTGACAGAAGAAAGGAAGCAACTAAAATGTCCATAACCTTTGTCTCAGAGATTCCAATGATAAGCATGTACTCCAAGGAGGTCATTGACAAAAAGATAGCTTTTACATACACCAAAATATTTTCAGTAGCACTTCTTTTGGTAGCAAAGATCTAAAAATAAGATGATATCCATTGACTGGGGAATGGCCAAACAATGTCATGTGAATGTAATAGACTATTACAGTGCTTTAAAAAATGATGAATATGAAGAACCATAGAAGACTTAAATGAATTGCTGCAAAGGGAATTTATACACAAGAAAATAATATGCACAATTCATACAACAGTATAAATAGAAAAATCACCAAAAAACAATAGAAAATGAATATTGTAGAAATCAGAGTGCATGAATGTGGTACATTGCATTTAAAATCAGATGGGGATTTTTGGATGTTTTACTTTTTTAAAAATTCCTCTTTAATTTATTTTTAAAAATTTATTTGTTTTAGGGTATCACTAGGAAACAAAGATTTAATATTGTAGTTCTAATATTGCTCAGATTATATATATATATATATATATATATATATATATATAGTATATATATACTTTTCTGAATTCCTTTCTGTTCTATTTATTTTTAATAATTTTCTTTTCTTTTTTCTTTATAAAAAATATCTTTTCCTCCCTCTTTTATGACTCCTCAACTCTTCTCCAAATAAAAGTCCTTTCGTGACACTTTAGCATTGACATACAAAACAAATCCATGTATTGGCTGTCTGAAAACGTGTCACCTCTCTATCAGAGAGTGCACTTACATCATCTCTTTCAAGTCATGATTGGGCACAGCACTGATCGTAACTTTAAAGTTTTTCATACCTATTTTCCTTTCCAAAGTTTTAGTCACTGTATAAATTAGTGCCCTGGTTCTTTTCACTTCACTCTGCATCTGTTCATACAAGTTCTTTGATCTGTCTCTTCAGTCACTTCTGAATTAACATTTATATGCCATTAATTTGTTCAGCCATTTTCCAATTAATGGGCCCACATTTTGCCTTCAGTTCCTTGCTATGACAAAAAGGGTTGCTGTAACTATTTTTGTGAGGCAGCTAGATGACTCAGGGGATAAAGTCTGGAGTCGAGGGACCAGAGTTCAAATCTCATCTCAGTCTCTTGTCAGCCGTGTGACCCTAGGGTAGTCTCTTCACTTCTGTCTTAATCCACTGGAGAAAGTAACGGCAAACCACTCCAGCATCTTTGCTAAGAAAACCCCCTGGGCAGGAAGGCTTGCTATAGGCCACAGGGTCATGAAGGGTCAGGCAAGGCTGAAAGACCCTAAAGGGGCCTTTCCTTTGTGTCACAGCTCATGCCTAGCAGTAGTATCAAGGCAGTGCAGGTCAGCACCTTCTCTGCAATGTGAATCGCAGTTCCCAGGAGTGCTGAGAGTGAGGCCAACTCCTTATACTCTGCCACTTCTCTTCTGTGTTTATATCCATTTCCTCTCGTTACAAAGCCCAAGCCACTATTTCTGGTTTTTAGAGGTTTTTTTTTTTTATTCTTTCCCTCTCCTTCTCTTCCCTCTCCCTTTCAAGTTAAACCTCTGAAGTTGAATTTTGTTATACTTAGGCTATCCCTTCCTTCTTATTCTCCTTTTCCCCTCTCCCTGTCATTATCCATTTTCCTTTTGAATTTATATATATTTCTACCCCAAGCTCTTTGTGTATTTTTTAGTGTTCAGGCCTCCTTTAATCTAATTCAGAAAAAAAGTGAGTTTGTGAGATGCCCATTCCCTGAAGCCCTTCTTGCATATTTTTATACTCTTCTCTGTGCCCTATTTCAGTGAGTTCTTCCCCCACCTTTCTGTGTTTTCCTCCCTGTCTTTTCTCATCTCTTAAAACCAGCAAAAACCAATCAAGGCCCTATATTTTATTCCCTCAGAAAAAAGTGAAGATTCTGAAGGGAGCCTGGTGTTTTCTCATCAAAAATCAGCTCATTCCAATTGTTCAAATAAATGTATTTACCTTTCAAGATTACTCTTAACTTCTGTGTTTGCATTTCAGAGTTTCTCTTTTACTTTTCCTCAAGAATGCTTGCAGTTCCTCTACTCTTTTTAAGGTTCATTTCCCTTTCATAGGATTGTACCCAGTTTAAGTTATTCTTGACTATAAGTCTTCATCTTTTGCCTTCTAGTGAGGCAGCCTCACTGAAATAGAAGATAGAGAGCTGTCCTCAGACGGAATTAGGTTCACATCTACCTGAGAAAATTAAATTGATTCTGTATCATTTTATAATCAATTCCATTCTGTAATTGATCATATTCTGTATTACTGCCCCATTTTATATGATGGCTTAACCCACATTTCTTTGTCTATAAGCCGAGTTTAATAGTTCCAACAGTTTAAAGTTATACTTAAAGAGAAAAACTATTATCTGCCATCCCTCTAGCTTCTAGGAAAATTGCAGGACATCTGTTGATTATCTTTAAAATCCTACAAGCTGGTATACTTCTACCAGTTATCTTGTCTGTCCTTGCCTGTCCTTGTACAATTAAGGAGGGTCTCATCTTCGTCTTGATTGGTTGTTGTCCGTTCTCCAAGAGGACCAAAATGACATCACCATAATAACGTAGAGTTCCAGTGTGTCTGACTGTGGCTGATCATATCAACACAAACTCGGAATGTTCTACCACAGGTTGGGCACAGATAGTCAGTGTGAATATTTGGGGTGGTTACTCCAGATCTGTGCATCCTACGTTTCCTTTGTGCTGTCTCAATTCTGCTTTAGTCATAGAGCATAGCACCCTTTCTGATGTGGGCACGCCATGCTAAGTGGTCATGTCATTGACAATTAATTAATTGTGCCAGTGACAATTAAGGAGAATCTCATTTCCCTCTTAGGAGCCAGGGAGTATACTATCCATGGTCTACTATCAATAGCTTCAGAATGCAGATGAGTCCCATAATTCACTAAAGCATTTTTCGGTGACAGAGAGGGGCAATTACTCGCCCCTATTTAGGCATCCTACTTTCCTTGATGTAACCAGTCATGTCATCCCCACCACCATGACGCTATTAACCCTGTAACCAATGGCATTATTTTCCCCACCTACCCAGTTCTATTATTTGTTCCTATTCCTATTAAAAGGAAGTATGCCTCCTACTGTGTCTGGGTCCATGGCCTAACTGAAGTAGCCATTTGACCCACTTTAACAGGTTCAAGCCCTGCTAATAAACTGTTAAAACTAGGAAACATTGTGCCTCAGTTTACCTTTATTAAATTCTATTCAGACAGACTGAGTGTGTTAGCCCAAACCAAGTAACATTTCCTCTCAGTGCTAATCTGTATTGATAGACAGAGCTTCCTCATCTAAGAGTTCCCTATAGCAACGAATCCCATAACAGACTCTATCCCTTTCTTATTTCAAGATTTTCTTAATGAAATCTAAAATTTTTGCTATATTTTGTATGATGATAATTGTGATTTTTTGCTACTTGGACTCTAACTACTTGAAGTATTTTTTTTCTGGTTTTGACTACGACACGTCTGACCATTTTCACTTTGGGGTTTCTTGCAGGATATGAAAAAGGGATTCTCTACTTTTATTTGCCCTGTAGTTCTAATACATATGAACATTGTTTTTCCCTAGCATTTATTTAAATATAGTGTTCAGGTTTTTTTGTTTAGTCACGGTTTTCAGAGAATATGATGATTCTTGAAAAATCTTTCATCAACATGTTTTTGAGATCTTTTTTTTTTTTGATGGATATCTTTTGCTTTCTTCCATTTTTCATTTTCTTTACTTTGTTCTCCAACCTTTTTTTGTGGTCTCATGATGTTATTGAGTTTTGATTTCTCTAATTTGATTTGTAGGAAGGACATTACTTAGGTAAAGTCTCCTTTTTCTTTTAGGTTATTTATTCTCCTTTCATTTTTTTTCTTCCCAAATTCTTTTCATTTGTAATTTCATTTTTTAAAAAATCTTTTGGGGAGGAGCCAAGATGGTGGAGTAGAAAGATTCACATATCCTAGCTCCGAACCCACAGCCCATAAAATACCTGTAAAAAAGAACTTCCAACAAATTCTGGAGCCACACAATAATGGAGTGGAGGAGATTTCTGTTCCAGAGAGCTCTGAAAAACTGACACCAAAGGTCTGTCATGCATCGGACCCACAGCAGAGCCCAGCCCTGCCTTGGCTGTGCACCAAGAGGAGCAGATCCGAGCAGGCTTCAGGGACAGAATCTCCAGCGGCTGCCCAAGTACCTCCTCCCACAGATGCCAAAGGTCATTGAGAGAGCCTGTTTGGCCTGCAGAGAGGGGAGCGGGGTGTCTCCATAACTCAGGCCCCTTTGGGAGGGAGTGGTAGAAGCAGCAACAGACAGGGGCTCCCAAAGCAGGCAGGAGCTTGAATGTATTGTTGAAGGTCTCCACATAAAACCCCTGAGGGAACTGAGCCCTGTGAGGTGGCCCTGTCCCCCACCTGAGCACCTGAATTTAATCTCACACTGAAAGCAGCCCCACTCTTGCTGAAAGCCCTGAGGCTGGGAAGCAGCATTTGAATCTCAGACCCCAAGCACTAGCTGGGGATATCTGGAGGCAAGGCAGGGGTGGAGAGGAGTCTCAGAAGTCAAGTAACTGGCTGGGAAAATGCCCAGAAAAGGGAAAAAAAAATAAAACCATAGAAGGTTACTTTCTTGGTGACCAGATGTTTCCTCCCTTCCTTTCTGATGAGGAAGAACAATGCTTACCATCAGGGAAAGACATAGAAGTCAAGGCTCTGTACCCCTAACATCCAGAATAAATATTCAGTGGGCTCAGGCCATGGAAGACCTCAAAAAGGATTTTGAAAAATCATGTTAGACAGGTGAAGGAAAAACTAGAAAGAGAAATGAGAAATGAGAGACATGCAAGAAAAGCATGAAAAATGGGTCAACACCTTGCTAAAGGAGACCCAGAAAAATGCCGAAGAAAATAACACCTTGAAAAATAGGCTAACTCAACTGGCAAAAGAGGTTCAAAAAACCGATGAGGAGAAGAATGCTTTCAAAAGCAGAATTAGCCAAATGGAAAAGGAGGTTCAAAAACTCACTGAAGAAAATAGTTCTTTCAAAATTAAAGTGGAACAGATGGAGGCTAAGGACTTTAGGACAAACCAAGAAATCACAAAACAAAATCAAAAGAATGAAAAAATAGAAGAGAATGTGAAATATCTCATTGGAAAAACAACTGACCTGGAAAATAGATCCAGGAGAGACATAACTTAAAAATTATGGGACTACCTGAAAGCCATGATCAAAAAAAGAGCTTACATATCATCTTTCATGAAATTATCAGGAAAACTGCCCTGATATTCTAGAACCAGAGGGCAAAATAAGTATTCAAGGAATCCACCAATCACTGCCTGAAAGAGATCCAAAGAGAGAAACTCCTTGGGGCCAAATTCCAGAGTTCCCAGGTCAAGGAGAAAATATTGCAAGCAGCTAGAAAGAAACTATTCCAGTACTGTGGAAATACAATCAGGATAACACAAGATCTAGCAGCTTCTACATTAAGGGATCAAAGGGCATGGAATAGGATATTCCAGAAGTCAAAGGAACTAGGACTAAAACCAAGAATCACCTACCCAGCAAAACTGAGTATAATATTTCAGGGGAAAAAACTGGCTTTTCAATGAAAT
>JAQQSK010012343.1:0-11920 GCA_028658325.1 Potorous gilbertii | reverse complement strand
GAAAACCAAAGGCAAAAAATGTCATGAAAACCCAGAGATGAGGGAGTGGTGGTTAACTATGTCAGATGTTGCAGTGAGGTTGAAAAAGATGGCATGTCATAGACTGTCAAGTAAGAGATTTGAGAAAAGAGAGGTTTCAGTTGAGTGAAGATGTTTGAAACTTAATTGTGGAGGATTTAGAAGATAATGAGGAGACAGGAAGCATAATCCATGACAGTGGATAGGTTTTCAAGGAGTTTGTCTTTGTGATATCTATATCTATATCTATATATCTGAATAGACAACCTATATCACTTGTCTGTGAGACTATATGGCTTTGGTAGCTGTATAATAAGTTAAATCCTTCCAACTAGGCTGTCCATAAATCCACTCACTTTTGTGTCCTCTCCCTTCCAGGGTTATATGCTTTGAAACGCCTGGAGGAAAACCCTCAGAGTGAAGAATTAATTAAAATAGAGGCTCACTTAAGGGCGAAAGTGGGCATGAACAGGATATGACACATAAAAAATAAAGGACTACAAAGAAGAATTGGAATAAAGGATGTATTCAAAGAAAGGTATGCCAGAAAAGAAATGGACTCATCATACAGTAAGACTGAAGTAAGTGGATGGCTGCACCGATATCCTGATGTTGAAAGTATTTGAAGTAGGCCCTGACAATATTAGTTGAATCTATTTGTCAAA
Source organism: Potorous gilbertii (assembly GCA_028658325.1). Lineage (NCBI taxonomy): Eukaryota > Metazoa > Chordata > Mammalia > Diprotodontia > Potoroidae > Potorous > Potorous gilbertii. The sequence continues at coordinate 11,237 of JAQQSK010012343.1, read as the reverse complement.
CATGAGAATTTATCAATGGGTCTCCCCTGAGAAAGGCAGGCATGGATGGATTGTGATTCTCATTAGTGAAGGAAATCAAAGGGATGATATCATAGGACCATTAAAGTATAAAATACATTTACTTTAATGAGGATGATGATGATGATGATGGTGATAAAAAAAACCGAAGCACAGGAGGACTTGTCTAATTTAGGCTTTTTCTTTTTAGCCAGAATAATCCAGTTCACTGGAGCAATTTCTACCTGCTCCCTTACAAAGGTTAAGCAGACTCCCCATTGTGGAACCCCTTTATGGACCATTGGTCCAAGCTCTGAGACACCTCATTACAGAGACAAACAGACATGACATATCATAGAGGCCTGCTGTCCCACTGCCAGCAGGAAATCATTCCAGGAGCTGCTTGATGGGATGAAGCAATTAGGAGGCATTTTTCCTTCAATCAACAGAATCAATTAATTGCCTTGCTCATGTAAGAACAACAAAAAAACAAATCCTGAAGCTTCCTTGTGAAACAGTAGGCAGGGTAGATAGGCTGCTTTTAAAGCTGACATTTACATGGAATTATCTTCTTATATAATTAACAGCTCCCCGTTAATAAACAAGCAGCCAATAAAGGAGTAGCCATATAAATGTGTGCAAGCAAAATCACCATTTATCATGTGCACAATAATAGAAAGATGCAAAAGCCATCAAAGCAATATATCCAACTCCAAATGTCTCGGGAAGCAGTACTCCAACATGGGAGGAGGGAAAAAGAACCCACTGCTTCCAAATCTCTCAGAAGAAAAATATAGCACAATTAGCAGCATATAAAGGAACCAATATTTGGAGAGAAGTGACTCTTACGATGGCAAATGCTTTGCGTGAAGGCCTTGTACCCCCAAATGAGAAGAGATCTGATAATTATCAGGTCAATAAGCAAAAGACAATACTAAATATGAATGTAAGTACAAGAATGGAGGCTATCTTAAATACCATTATTGAAATAGGACCCAACACATTTGAAATTAACAACCCCTCATTATTCATGTGGAGTTTATTGCCAAAAAGGCAAGGAAATGCAAAAGGCCAGGAACTTGATGCCTTTGGTGTAATATTTTACCCAAGGGGATTCTTCAAAATGAGAGCCAAACTATTCCTTTTATACAATGCAATATTTATATCTCTATCACTAGGGGAACTCATGACCTGACTTCCAGTTGAAATGGAAAAGGATATATTAAAAAAAACTCTCTCTTAAGATAGAGGATCCTACATAGCAAAACGAAGCCTAAGAAGGAGGAATATTTTTGGTATGTTGAATGGACAATCTCATTGCTGCCTTCATAAACCCCTAGAATATTTTATATACTCAACAGAAAAAAGGTTTTATGTCAGGTTTATAACGATTTATATGCTGAGACACTATTAAAGGAAACTATATCTTGTCCTTGTGCCATCAAATATATCTAGTGACTTATTTTCTTAGCTTCTTTGGTATTTTGAGGAGGAGAGCAGTCTGTGACAATGTATATGGTTTTGCATCCATTTCAAAATTTTGGAGGCTGTGTTTATAATGGAGCAAATCTTCTTAAAACTCTTAAGTTCATTCATTCATTCATTCTATGAACACAGAAGTTGAATAAATGGACCGCTAAACTTGCAAATTTTGCAACCTTTTCCATTTGTAACAGGTCCTGAGGCATGTACAATGTGTCTGCAGCATCTCTCCATGTGGAGATATTGAGGAGCCTGCTCCTAGAAGAGCTGTGATACTGTGGAATAGATATGCCTTGGAATCATTGTAGAGTCTGCACTGACATTCTGCAACTGGCTCTGGTCTGCCAACCACAAAATAAGGAAGAGTCTTTTTGGATTGACAGTGTAGCTAGGACTGGAGGAGACCTTAGAAAGACTGAGTAAGCTGGCCAAGAGGAAGAAATCTGGTTGACCTCTTCATTCACAGGTGAGAGAAAATGCTGTAAGTAGAGAGGTCACATTTCATACACATAGGCATATACATATGCCACATGTATGCAATGCATGTCTAACACATATACATACATACACATATATGTATATACACACACATGTACACATACTATAAATTTAATAAGGTAGCAAAAATGTTGCTCTACTTTTCTGTATTTCCTCCACATCTGTGGTTTCTTTTATGTCTTAAAATGTTTTATTGATTTTTTTGCATATCTGTCACTCCCTCTGAACCTACCACCTAGTAGAAATACTTCCTTGTAAGAAAAATATACAGTCAGGCAAAATAAACGAATACCCTGGCTTTCACTTCTTAAAATAAATTTGTAAAAATTTGAACTTGCTTTAAAAAAGAGTATTTCCATATATGAAGGAGAACACAAAAAGAGGATTGTAAATGTAAGTGAATCTTCATTTCATGTTGCTTGGGTTTTTTTTAAAGTACTTTTCAGACTATCCTACATATCGGTGCTTCCTTCAGAGCTTCTTTCCATTCTCTTCTTTGTATTTCCGTATGAAAATTCATTTCATCCCTTCAGTCTCTGCTGTTGTTATGGAATTTTATTCACCCTTTTAGGGTGGGGGATCTATAGGTTTGCAATAATATTAGGGAGTGTTCTTTAGTTCGCACATCCCTTCAGCTTCAGTTCTTGTACTTTGTGCTAGGACGAGACACTGCCCCTCACTGTGCTTTTGGGAGGGTGATCAGCCCTAGTGTGCTTATCACTGGTCTTCACCTCCCAGGGTTAGCTCCTCCCAGGGCTTTTGAGGTTCAGATTGCTGAACCTGTAAAGACCTCTATGTTATTTGAGGACAGGGTGTTTAGGTCCTTGAAGTCCTGGGATATTCCAATATGAGGTGTAGTGGCACTGGTCACTCCCTCTTTGAAGAGAGAGCCTGATGTGGGTTTACAAGCACTATGGGGCTTTCTCATGGGAGTCCTCCAAAGCCCTACAGACATATTTGTTTGGGGCCATTTTCTGTTATGCCTGGAGGTTCCAAGCTTGTTTACCTGTGCTGGTGCTGGCTTTGTTGGTGTCTCTCTTTCCTGCTGCACATAAACTGTTCTCTGACTTTTTGCACAGTTATAGGGAAGAAGTTTCTTACTGTAGTCTGTCATTTGATTTCAAGTCATTATTTAGCTGGGTGCAAATTCCACATTTCTGTTATGAGATGCGTATGTGTGCCTCTGTCCAGGCACCCACATTGGCTGAAAGTCCTGGATTTTCATTTTATCAGGAGTAACTATTTCTCAGATGATCTGATATTTTGTCAGTCTGACTATGACTTAGTAGTAAATCTTAGGGAATTGACTGAGACACATAGAGGTTAAGTGATTGATAGGATCAGCTGGTAGGTGTTAGATTCAGGTTTCAATCCAGCTCTTTCTGACTCTAAGTCTTAACACTCTTTCTATTATACCAAGCTCATCTCTGTATGTTTGTAAAAGTAGTAGGTTGACTGCCTGCTCTAAAAGAAAAACTTAATGATCAGCAGGGAGTCAAGAGAAGGGCTTCTTAGCAATCAAAAAAGTCTATAAATGTATCCTCAGAGAAGAGATACATACCTAAAAATGTATTTGTTTTACTGCAGTAGTCTGGAGACCTAGGCAAAAAAGTAATTATTTTGATGTTAATAACAATGCACATATTGTTTCAAGACTTACAACACACAGAACCTTATCTGTTCCTGGTTGTTTTATATGAGTTAGATGGATACTCTAGGTACTTTTAAAATTATTATTTTTTAGTTGAGAATTGGTCCAGCCACTCTAGGAAACAATTTGGAACTATGCCCTCCAAGTTACTACACTGTGTATACCTTTTAACCCAGTAATACCACTGGTATAAGTATTTTTTTTCTCCATTTTACAGGTGATGAAATGGAGACTTAGAGAGATTGCGTGACTTGCCTATGTTCATAAAGCTGCTTAGTTTTTGTGGCAAAATTTGTAGTCACTTTTCCCCCTGATTCCCAGTGTTCTTTCCATTGTACCATCTTGCCTCTCAGATGGAGGATATAGTTATGGTCAGTTAATTTTACGGTAATGTGAACCTAGATGTATTTAAATATGGAACAGAATCTGTGTTATTTTTTAGGCCATTTTATAGTTAAAGATAGACTTTCAAATTTCTGCTTAAATAGGGACATAGACTGGGGAGAGAAAGTTCCAGCTGACTAGGATTAGGTGAGAAAAGTCCTTGCTCTGTGTTCTAGTGTCTCTGTTTGGTGACTGGCCAAGAGCTGATTTTGAGTTCTTGCTCTGGACTGAGCTAGCTATACAGATAAAAACCCTGATAACGATGAACAAGTTAGAGAATCCTTTTCTATGGCCTCTTCCATTAAATTGTGAGTGGATGTGGCCCTGAAACAAGAAATTGGCAACAGATGCAATCACTATTTGAGATTGCACCCAGTTAGAGCCAAGGACTATGAGACAGCAAGGAAAGCAAAGAAAATGGGAGTTATAACATTGAAAACCTTGTTCAAATAAAAAAAAATGCAGAAAAAAATGCTCACTTTTGATAATACTATTGAATTTAGGATTATTCAAAGACTTCTTCTCTAAGCCTGATGTAATGAACCTGAAGCTTAATAGACCTAAAGCCTAAAGTCTGGGGCTCAAAGTCCAGCCCTGCCATTACTAGCTAACTAATCTTTAACAAATTAAGTCATCCCTCTGACTTCATTTATCATGTAAAGATAGTAACAGTTGTGCTACCTGCCTCATAAGAGCCTTGCTAACCATAAAGTGCTGTATAAATGAGAACACTCATTACTGGTCATTTCCAAGGCAACTTTGGATCATTTAGTTGGGTTCCTATCTAGCTTCTATGATGATGAGATCTGATAACTTGTTTGATGAGCAAACAAGTTTTGCTATTGACTTTTTAGGACTTTTTAGGCTAACCTAAGCCAGCTGCCAAAATGGCAGCCAATCATCAGTATACATGTGACCACTGAGTTACTGAGAATCATTTTATTCCATCTAGTGAAAGAAAATGACTGGTGGACTATTTTGTATTTTATGAGATGGGTGGATACAGCCAATCCTGAACAGTGAAGTTGTGTGTGGGGTGGGGCCGGATTGTTTTAGCTTGTAAGACTAAGTATTCAAGGCATTAATGCTTTCCATGCATATAGCATGCTCATAGAGCAAGGAAATTTGAAGAAGATTTAGAATAAAAGATGTCATTAGGAAAATATGATTGAAAGAGAATGTCATGGACAAAAGCAGTGGACAACCCATCTTATCTTTTTGATGTGAGAAGGAAACAAGGAAGACCCACAGTGTCCTGGGTGGCCCACCTGTAATCAACCACTGGAAGAACATGGACAAGGGTTATGGAAAGGCATGAGAAGGCATCTGATCTACATTTGCAGGATATACATAATGATGGGATCATACCTCTCCTTTAGTGTCTGAAAATCTAAATACTCATGCAATGTTTTGATTTCCTTAAGGACTTCTACATCAAGAATCATATTTAATCCTAATTTTTTTAAAAGTCCCAAACTCAGGACAGGTATTATTTATTATTTTCATTTTACAGATAAGGAAGGTGATGTTCAGGGAGATGAAGTGAGCTCAAGGTCATGTAGGGATGTTGATAGAAGTAAGTTATTGAAAAAAATAAGCTATTGAAGTCATAGAGACTTACAGAGAGGGCAATAGATACCATCTAGTCCAATTCTCTCATTTAAAATGTATAAACTGGGGCCCAGAGAGGCTAAATGACTTATCTAAGGTCACATAGTGAGCTAGGGAGAACCTAGAATGAAAGGTTGCTGGCTTACTATTCTTGCTATGAGAAAGCACTGCCCTTTGGTTTTTCCTTTCTTTTTAGCCAGTATTCACCTTGTGCCCACTAGCAATAATGTAAGGCTGGTATTCCTGATATCAATTATTAGCTCCATCTTATAGATGGGGAAAATGAGGCTGAGAGAAGTTCAAAGACTTGTTTGAGGTCCCATGACTGGAAAGTATCAGAAGTGGGATTTGAATGCAGATCTCCTTAATGGTAGGCCTACATTCTGTCTGCTACAGTGTGATATCTCACTGCCTTGACTTTGCTTGATATGATTCAACAAACTCAAATAGCAGCCAAATATCTCAAAGGAGTGGCCATTTTCAATGCAACTTATTAATGAGAAAAAAGAACAAAAAAAACCCAACCCTTGACAGCAAACCAAATGAAAATAAGTTTGAGCAGCTTCCTATTTTAACTGGGCTAAATGAAACCTTTATCTTCATAACTGTTGCTATCATGGTTTGGTTGATGTCCTAGTATCTGTTGAGGAGCTAACAGGTTTAGTTTTATTGTTTTGTCAAAATATTACCCAAATCAATATATCTCCATAATTCAGTGTTATACCAAGAAGCATTCTTGTGCCATATATAGCAAAAATTGTATTACACTTTTGAGATCATAGGTAATGATGACAAAGTGATCTGTGTTCAATTTCAGCATTAATGTCTGGTTTGAACAAAGCCTGAAATATGATCCTAGAGCTAAGAGGCTTTAATATTAAGATCTTTAACTGTAATTTATGTGACAGAAGATAGGGTTTAGCATAATAAAATGTAATGGGCTCCTACAGTGAAGAGAGCTAAGAGACAATTGAAAACAAGGTAAAAATGGTAAATTATAAATAACGGTAAATTTTCCTTTATGTTGTTACTTCATTTATTTTTGATTTGTTAGATAGCCCCTATAATTCCTCATCTTTCTATGCTTCAGAATCAGACATTCCTCGAATAATATACATTTCAAGTGAGTGTTCTATAATTCTGTGATGGAAACCTAGGTTTAGGATGATAGAGGGATAGAAGAGGCTGCTGGGATCATCTTAATTCACAGCATCATAGCGCACAGGAGGAAACTGAGGCTCTAAGTCACAGCACTGATTCTTTGATTCTACCATGTGGAAGTTAGGAATATTTTAAGAAGCAAACAGCCATTAGAAAGTTTATTTACATTTCAGGTGAAAACTGACCTGAAAGACTTTAGTGCATTCTTACATCCTCCTTCTGCCTCTCTCACTTCATTTCACTCTCCTCTCACTTTCATTCACAATATTCTGGTCATTTTTTTTTGAAACATAAAAATAAATGGGAAGGGGAAGAGGAAGCCAGCAGACTTTTTAAAAAAAACCCATTCATTTTTTAAATGAAAAACTTGGAATGAAATATGGCTTCCAGATATTAGACTTCCCAACGGTTCAGTGTATTCCCATTCAATTATGACTTATTCAATTCCTAAAATCTGTCACACCTCATCAGTTCACAGATAAATACTAACATGAAACAGTGTAATTCTTTTTTTTGAAAGAATATTAATAATAGTCTAAGTGCCAAAAAAGTGAACTAAAAGCTATCTCTTATCAATCCATTTTGAATTTATACTCTGCAGGCATTTTTTTTTTTAAAAAAAATACCATTTGTGAAGAATTAACATTCTGCATTTGAGAGAGAGAGAGGAATTGTATAAGCATCTATTGGTGCCAATGATACATAGGAATACATAGAAATGTGTTGTAAAAACAAAACATTCCTTGATCTCCAGGAGATTAAAATAGAATGAAGTGAGGTGTGATAAGACATTGAAATAACTCTAACATAAGGTAGAATGGGATGAAGATAGGAACAAGAATGATGCCTTCTTGAAACACCCTCCTAGTAGCAGAACTGTCTTCAGTGAGGAACCTTAACAATGAGAACTGATGGGACAAGCACATTCTCATGAAACCACAAGGACCCTTGTGATGCAAAGAATTTTAGAAACCTTATCAATGTAGTAGGTCAATGATGCACTAATATTATTGACATTTTTCCTCTGTTGCTTCACAGATGACTCCTCCCCTCATTTCTCATGCCTCTTCTGGAACCTATCAAACATGTGCTTTTCACAACTGTCTGACTGTATCTTCCCTCATTAGAAAGGAAAATATTTCTTGGTTTATTTGACCGCACTCGATTCAGTTCTTTAATAGGGATATGGACAGATGTGTGCTGATAAATGTTTGATGACCAACTCTCCCAAAACACATGACACACTTTTACATTTAGCCATTATTGACATTAAGTCTAGAAATCAATAGTACAATAAGCCACACTAAAAGGATTTTTAGTTTGCCAGTTTCCGATGAACTGCTCACCTAGAGGTAGCCAGGGAGCACTGTAGACACGGTGGTGGGCTTGGTGTCAGGAAGACCAGTATTCAGATCTGGCATCACTAGCTGTAAGCCTCTGGACAAGTCAATTAATCTCTATTTGCCTCAGTTTCCTCATATGTAACAGGGGTATAAAACTAGCCACCACCTCCCAGTATTGTTATAAGGATCAAATGAGATAATATTCCATGCAAAACTTAGTAAAGTGCCTGGCACATATTAGGTGCTATATAAATGCACTGATGATGATGATGCTAAAAATTTAACAATCATTTCTGGTAAGACAATATGAGCTGACTCTAGCCCACCCCTGGATATAGATAAAAGAGATAGCCAGATAAATTTTCATAAAAATATTTAAGGAAGTACTTAAATATTTAAGAAAGGTCAATTTCAGCTGGGTGGTGGCTCCTCCTTTGAAGGAAGGAAAGAACTTTACTAGATAGTCAGAAAGAAGGAATATATTCCAGGCATGACCTATATGAATACAAAAAGCAAGGAGAGAGGAGGATGAGACCTGGCTAACAGTCCAATGAGAGAAGGGGAATAAGGTGAGGTAAGACTCGGGAGGTAGATTATAGTCATATTGTAGAGGTCTTTGTTTTTTATACAATTTTATTTTTAAGGGTTCTGAACTTAATCAATACCACTTGGAGATAGTCCTACTTCTCCAAGAAACAGCTCCTTGTCAAATCCTGGTTGCCATTTTCATTCAACCAACTGGATAGTCTTGTTTCATAAACAGGTAAGGTGAAAATTTCATGCATATCATCATCATTCAAATATGATGGCCACCCATTCTACTTGTAAGTTTTGGCCTAAGCAATGAGCTGCCTTCCCTCCCTACATAATGGTGTGATTTATTTTGATCTGCAACTATATATAATTAAGCTAATCAGGCACTGCGGTTTGCCTGGCTAGGATCTAGGACTACTCTTTTTCTAAGATACTCCCCTTCTTACCCCTCAGTCCATAAATCTCTCTCTGTTCAAGTCCTACCCAGATGGTAAGTTCCAAGGGCTAACCCAAATTCCATCTCTTGCATTAAACTTCCCCTTTTCCTATCAGCTGGAATTGATCCCTTCTTGTTGTAGGTTCATGCCATTGCCTCTACTTCTCTGTCTGATTTGCCATAATCTGGTATCTACCATAACGATTTGTTTATACGTCTAAGTGTTCCCTCCTCCTTGAGCCGTTATAATCTCCACGAGCATAAAGATGATGTCTTAATTCATCTTTCTTCATCTTCCCTAGTATACCGCCCAGCCTCTCACACATACTAGTACATGACAATGTACCAGTGTCAGAATACTCATAATTGCTCATTGAATGAATGAAGGAAGGAAGGAATGAACCCTTCATTCTGATCCTGTTCCTGAGAATACCAGGTATGCCAGAAGTGAAAGGTCTGATGTGAATAGTGAAGAGAATAGCTTGGAGAACACAGCATGAGTAATGGTTTGGGAACATTAACATTTCCAAGGTCCTCCCTGCCCCTGTTCATTGCACCTGCTAAATCATTTGCATAGGCCTGCAGAAGTTATGACTGAGTCAGTGTGCTGTTTCTGCACTTTGACTGAAAGTCATTTTTCTATTGACCCAGCTGACAGTCCCGTATTTTCTACTTCTACTTTCCCTACCTTATTTTCTCTCACATCCCTTACCTTGCCTTTCTAGAACTTGGAGGTCCAAAATACTGTTTCCATGTTTCCCCACATTCTTTTTGGGGAAACTCCATTGTGACATGCCAGAGACGTAAAGTACAAAGTAGAGAATTCTCAGTGTAGAGAAGCCCCCCCAATCCAAATCTCCAGCCTTATTTTGGGCCCTCTGATTTTCTTGGTTCTTCATTTTAGCTGTTTAGACAAAGATATAGAGGCCACCTCTCCTAAAATTTACAAGATCAGTTGTTGGTCTGGGGAATTGCTGTTGGAAGGGCAACATTATGGGGTGGACTTGCATTTCAATGACTCTTTCTTGGGTATGAGTCCTGGATCCATTGTTTTCTGGTTGACCTGGGGTGAGCACCACCCCTCTCTGGTCTTCTTTGTTCCCTCTGTATAACAAGTATAATAATACTTGGACTACTTGCCTCCTAGAGGTCTTGTGAAGACAGCATGATGTATAAATTGGCAGCAGAAATGAGGAGAGCAGCATGGGACACTTGCAAGAGCATTGACTTTGGAATCAGAGCTCTGAATCACAATCCTTTTTCTATACCTAACTATCTGTGGATCTTCAGGCAAGTCATTTAAATTCTCTGTGCCTCAGTTTCCTCACCTGTAAAAGGAGGGGGCATAGATGGTGATTTTTGAGGTCCTTTCCATTTCTATATCTACAATCCTATGGTCTTTAAGATCTTGTCTAGCTCTAACAATCAATGATTCTGAATCAGTGTGAGAGAGGGAATGTGTTAGGAGGGATAGAGACTTCCACTTAGAATCAGGACTTATATTCAAATCCTACCTTTAACTTACACTAACTGTACGACCATGGCAAGTCACTTGGGTTCTAGGTGCCCAGAAAAATCATTGCTGATCTGCATCAAGGAAAGGAGTTTTCACATGAAAGTTCCCTCCACCAATAAAAATCACCTGTCCAAATTTTTTAATTTAAATTATGAGATATATCTCTAACTGAGAATGAAGCACAGTGGTAAGCACTAACACAGCTAGGGCTTTGTTTGCCTAGCAGAAGGTGTGAATGAAAACAAATGTTTGCCATAATCATTCACAAGATATGCTGGGAATACTAGCTAAGTGATTGATACATAATAAATGAGTATTAGAAAGGCAGTCATTAGCAAAAACCATCAGACATAATAATTAGGTTTTCTGGCAACTTCACCCTCATGATGCACATCCATGCAGTCCATTTGGAAGCATGACTTTTCATATTCTTGGAAAGTACCAACCTACTGGAATCTCTGATTAGCAGCAGCCCACTGTGTGTTAAATGAAATTCTGTAGCCCAAGGAAATAAAGCCTTATGCACATGAAAAGTGATACACAAAGGAACATGATTTATGATAAAGTTTTCTGACTTTGGTGGCAATTTTCTTTGCATTCCTAAATGGCAAAACATTTAGGTGA
>JAQQSK010012342.1:0-11920 GCA_028658325.1 Potorous gilbertii | reverse complement strand
CAAGAAAACCTGAAATGGGGTCATGAAGAGTCAGACTGAACACCAACATCTCTTCCTTCCTCCTCCTCCTCCTAGTTTTGCCAATCAAACCCACAATGTAGAATAGGGCTGATTTTCAAAGGGCACCTGAAGAATAATCATGTACTTTACAGAGAGAACATAATTTTGCCAATCTTGAAGATGGAAATACAGCAGCAGAATTAAAGACTGTGATTATTTTTTGAAAAAAGACTAGATGTCTAATTAGCAACATGGTGGGGGATTTTCTAAATCTGTCCTGAATATTAAGCTGTGCCCTTTTAGAGCTAGAAGTCCCAAGCCGGGTACACTGAAATCTACTGATATTGTCTCATTTCTAGGAAAACTTTGCAAATCTTAGTTGGGGGAATCTTAGTCCAAGTGACTTTGGGAATGAATTGAAACACCTATGCTGGATTTCATTGAGCTTAGTGAAAAGCCCTGGTATCCTTTGGCTTTTTCCATAAATGTTCATGGCAACCCCACTTTGTCAACCAGTGGACCAAACAAGTGAATTTAGGTACCTACGAGTTTGCAGATCCAGTCCACAAAGTATCACGGAGGCTTCTTTTGACAGAGAATATTGTCTTATTTTTGAGAATTGGTAATGTGCCCTTGGACTTGGTACAGAAGACTAAGCAAAGTAGAAAATACAAGAAAAGAAAGTAACATTTCACTTTAGGGGGGAGAAAGTGTTTAATTTTAATTTCAGCTTTCATTATTAGGCTGATTAGTGAGTGACAGTACAGGATGATGAAATGAGGACCAAGAGCAGCTCTAGCTTTGTCTGGGGATGGAGGTGGGAAATAATCTGTCCTTGCTGTTCATTGCAACCTGATCTCACTTGAATTAAAATCAGTGTGTTCCCATCCTTCCTGGAACGAGAATAAAATGACAATAACGCCAGCAAGCAAATATTCTGCTTATCTCTAGGACAGCACAACTTACCTGTCTAAGGAGAATTTCTGGAGAGTTTCTTATGTTGTTGGGAAGGGGGCATGAGCTCACTGCTTACATTGGTCTCAGGGTGGGATCAAGGATTTGGGGAGAAGAAGGTGGTAGGAAAACGGGAAGATACTTTATTAACGTCAGAGTCTGTGCACTCTGAATGGGTTGGGGCTGTGGTATGAGTTGTTGCAAGATATATGAGGGAAAAAGTTCTCTTTCATAATAGTAATGCTATTATCACATCTGGTATAGATGAAAGAGGTACAGTAGCTAGCTGGTTCCATTTGCCAGTCTGAACAAGTCAGATAAATCAACCAGCTAGGAGAACTGGGCACAAGTCTTGGCTCAGCCACTTAGTAGTCGACTGCTTTTAGACAAGTAATTTCAACTTCTTTAGTCTCAGTTTCCTCATCTGTAAAATGAGAATGTTTATAATACCTTCTTCCTGGGGATGATGGGAAGAATGTACTTTGTAGGCTGTGAAGTCCTATAGAAATGTGGGCTATTGTTCCTATGACAATATGCCAGTGTTTGTCTCCAAGGAAAATCACAGATCCTGGTGAAGCAGAGCAGAATAAGCATTTCCCTTCATGAGAAGCATTCTCAACAGAACCTAGCTCCCTTCCCACCAGGGAGCAGGATGTGACCCCTAATTAGCAGGGTGGGAAGCATTGCATCTGGACTTTGTCCAAGAATGAGGAACATCTGTTACATGACCAATGCAGCACTGATGAAAGAGCCCTGGAACTGAAATCAGAGGAGAACTAGGTTTCAATCCTGACTCCCCATACCTTTTAGCTGTGTGGCTTTGGCCAAGTCATTTAACTTCTTTAGATCTGTTTCCTCATCTTAAAAATAATGGCTCTAATAAAAATCATGCTATTTATCTCACTGGTTATTGCAAGGAAAGCATTTTGTAAATTGTGAAATTCTACAGGGGCATGTAGAATTAAAGTTCCTTGAAGGTAGGAGGTATTTCATTTTTGTCAATGTATCTCCAGTGGCTAGCACAGTATCGAGTCCTTAGTAGGTGTTTGAAAAGTCTTTGTTGAATTTCATTGAATGTGAGCTATTGTATTTTCTTTAAACTTGGTATTTGCTCTATTTGACAGTGACCATCAGTTAACTGGGAAATCATTTTAAAAAGAATTTTCCAAGTCAATGATTTTTATATTCATTGGCTGGGCAGAGAGAGGAATCTTCAGTTCACAGTCATATACTGTATGAAAGGGAGCAGTTTCTTATCCCCATCGCAGTTGGTATAGTGATAGAAAGGTCAGAACATAACCAGACGGTATTAAGGAGGTGTTAAACCAACTGTAAAAGGTGTGTCTATCCCTTTATCCTTCTGTGTGGTAGAAATGTCCCTCTGATTGGGTCAAGAGCAGGGAATAGCAGGATTAGATGAATAAATGAATTGATCACGACTCTAGTGGCTTTAAATAGCTAAGTCTTGGGTGAATTCAGTAGTTCAAGAGATCTGCCTGTAGAGGGACTTTCTTATAATGGGAGGAGAGAGAATTTCTCTGTCCTCCTCTTCCACTATGTGGCTTTGAAAGGGAGTTGATGGACCCTGAATCCATTGGGAAAAAAAAAGACATGGATTCATTCTGTCAAGAGACAGATAAAGATGGTTAAATAGATATAGTCAATTGAAGCTTCAAGAAATGTATCACCTGGCAATTTAAGGTTGGACTGTGTAAAGGACTAGACCCTAGGAAATGATTATGATGACCCTATAATGAAACAAAGGAGTTCTAGACCCTGACATACCAGGAGCTGTGGGTTGCTTTTGCTACATACATATCCTACATATGTGCCTCATTACCACTGTACTCTAAGTTTGAACCCACTCTTCCCACTGCATGTATCTGTGGAGGAACGTGCCTCAAGTTTATGAGTGAAATGATTTTTACCTACTGTGCTTACTATATCATCTTAGTAAATACCTTTGCTAAGAATTAATTGTGTCTACTGGCTGATTATTAATAGGAAGTATACCAGTGGGGACTCAAGAATTAAAATATTAAGGTTAAAGACTCACAGTAAAAGACTCACCCCTAGAATCTTAGATGGGAGTTACTTTCTGGGGACCCAACTCCCTAGTGTAAGTGCGAATTAGGAGAATATCCTGGAGTGTTACACATAGATGGCCAATTTCTAAATCAGGGACATAAATCAGCAATCCTATGAACCTCCTAAGCTGGAGGATGCTGCTGTAATGAGTAGAAACTGAGTCTTCAGAAGAAAGCAACAAGCTGATTGCATGAGAATTTCTTGACAGAATAATAAAGAACAAATTTTCACTTCTTTCTCATAATCTTTGCTCTTCAATTCAGGATCTCACTTTAAATTTAACATCCATCTGAGGGATTATTTTAATTCACTAACAGGCATTTGAGATGCCAAATTGCTGTCCACAAGATTTGTTTGTTTTTTAAAATATGTAGCAGTTCATTCCATCCTAATAATCCTGGAGTTGTAACATTTTGTGTGAGGTATGGGATAAAGAGACTTGAGTACAATATTGTGCAAAGTCAGAAGCTGACATTTTAAATTATTGTGTAGTCATTTCAGTCATTTTTGACTCTTTGTGACCCCATTTGGGGTTTTCTTGGCAGAGATACTGGAGTGGTTTGCCACTTCCTTCTTCAGTTCATTTTGCAGATGAAGAAACTGAGGCAAACAGAGTTAAGTGACTTTCCCAGGGTCACATACTTAGTGTCTGGGGCCAGATTTGAACTCAGGAAGATGAGTTTTCCTGATTCCTGGATCAAAACTCTATCCACTATGCCACCTAGATGCTCTGCTGGCATTTCATCTTGCAACTCCTTTTTCCTGTTGTGGCAAGAGTTCTGGCTTTGACATCAGGGGATCCAGGTTCAAATTCTACTTGTTACTTGCTACCTGTGTGACCTTGACTAAGTACTCACTGTTCTCAGATGAAAAGCTAGGGAGTTGGATGAAATGATACTTCTAGCTCCAAATCTGTGATAATAAGACACGAGATCTTAAGATCCTAGTTATTGGGGACTGAATGAAATTATAGAAACTGTCTTATTTATCCCATAACCTCTGGCAGGAAAAACCTCTGGTGTCAAGAAGGTCAATGTTTAATCTAAATTCTTCATACTTCAAGCATTTTATTGATGGGAGTTTTCCACTAGTCCGGATCACTCTTCTCTCTTCCTGAGTTCTTGTGGTTTTAAAAAAATCCACTGCCCAGTGCCCAGCCTTCTGGTGCCTGGACTTTCTGATGTCCTCAGATAGCAGACACACAATCTGTTACTTGTCCTGGTCCATTTCATAGCCACGGCCAGAACGTGCCTCCATTGGGGTAGATTTTAATAACTCGAGGTCAGTTTCATGTCCCAGAATCAGACTGAGGCTTGTTCCTATTTCCTCTAGCTCTCCTTCTGTGGAGCAGGACCACAGCCGGTCCTTTCACCTTTCTTTTTTCTTCTGCTTAGATACTCTGAATTCTTTCAAACTTCTCATCCCCCTCTATTTACCATTTGGCTCTCTGTGCTCTCCATGCCCCTCTCCTATGGCAGAACCCCAGACAACAATGAATGCCAAGAAGAAATGATCCCAATGACAATGAGCTGGCGGGGAGGAGATTGGCAGCTAGCTTTGGCTCCAGCGTCTGTTGATGTCTTGAGTGGCTGGGGCTCTTATTTTGAAATGAGAGAGGGAATTGGGCAAGATATCCACTATCTGAGGAATGTGTGGGAAATGCTCATTTTCTTCTGTTTGACTAGGATATCAACTTTTCCAACTCATACTCTCTACTCAATAGTGCAAAAAATGTTCCTATCTAAAAATGACAATAGGTGGAAATACTGTGATAGCAAAATAAAGACACAAAGGTTGTTGAGGAAATTCAACAGTGATTAACTTGGCTTTAGCCAGGAACTGACATCCTTAGGAGGTATTTTTCAGAAGAAAGTACACTTACTTCTGATGAAAAGGAGTTTATTGACTTCCTTTTAAATAACCAGAGAGAGTGGGTGGGACCCTGAGGTAAGAGATTTGCCCTGGCTCTATACTACCTCATCAGCTTCATGACCTTGAGAATGTCATTTAACTTTTCCAAACCCTAGTTTTCTCAGTTGCAAAATGGGAATAATTATGTTTTCAGGCTATGCCTTGCAGAATTGTAAATGAGATGATTATTTATGCAAAATATACTGTAATCAAAAAGCATGAAATAACTGTGAGTAGTTATTAATTTTAATTAAGGCAAAACTCTTTAAGATGAAATTTGTTTTCCAATCCAGCCTGGAATGTCTTTATGATATGAAAGCCAGCAAAGCATATTGACCTTTTATATTACTTGAGAGAGGAATTATTTAACAAAAATCAAGACGCTTTCTACAAAGCAAACACATTCATGTTAGTCATTGAGAGCATATATATATATTTACACCATTTCTTGTATATGGAGATTACAGGAACTCACAAACTTACAAAGGATACAAAATAAGTTCCTATGCTATGAAATTCCAAATACTTCTTTGCTAAAATGTATTGTGTTTAGAGTTGAGGATGTGAAGTTACCAAAAAATGTAATGGCTCATTAGTATACAATTTATAAATGCATCTTTCTTTTGAATGATGACAGTCATCATTAAAATATTTATGCTGTATCCATTCTGGCTCTCCCTTCAAAGTACATTTCTGCAACCAATGGCCCATGGCTATTTCTCATCAGATGCTATTCTGGAAGGTTCTTCACTCTCTCCTCTTGGGATGGTGGGTCTTTTCTGGCTTGGGATGGCAGGAAGCACCCGGCTTGTCCTTAAAGTTTCTCCAGAGAGAACTAGCAAGAAAAAATAAAATATATGCTTTTGACTGGGGGATGTGGTGAGAACCGGTAAAGAGAGAATTCAATTTAACTCAAGTATTTATCAAGGGACTTCTACATGGAAGGTGCTGTATGAGGTAGCAACTAAGGGTGCAAAAAGAAATTATTTTTGTCCTCCAGCACATCTTAAGGAGCTTGATTCTGTTCTTTTGGAGGACAACACAGAGGTTTAGAGATGCTATTGCACCATGGAGAATGTGGCTAGTTAGTATCTGGATTATAGAAGGAAAAAAGAGGAGAAAGAACATTTTTTGACACTGGCAAATAAGTCTTCAGAATTTAGTTCATAAAAAGTATAAATGTCAAAAACAACTACAGGATCCAGCCAAGGGTTACTCAAACATGATTAGGCTGATTGCAGATTCCCAGCAGTATTCTCTCTTGGGTGTGGTAAGAATTATATGAGTGCTGACCAAGTAAATGCACGACTCCAGAAATGTGTCCACAATTTGATCTATGGTTTAAAGCATGATGCAAACCCTGAGATGATTTTAATTTCATTTAACTCATTTTTGGGGGTATAGCTGGGGTAGAGAGAAATAACAAACAACAAAATAATAGTTGTTTAGATAGTATCTGTTACATACATACATCATTTCCTTTGACCCTTAAATAAAAATAGCCCAACAATAGCCCAAACAAACTCTGTGAGGTAAGTGCTACAGGTTTTATTATTTCCATTTTACAGATGAGGAAATTGAGGTTCAGAAAGATTAAGTGTCTTGTCCATGGTTACACAGCTCATATCTGAGGTGGGATTTGAACGCAGGTCTTCGTAATTTCCATTCCAGCACTCCATCCACATGTCCAGTGTGCCTCTGAAAACAAAGCCCCATAACCCTCCTCTTGGTTCTGTTTAGATCTAAATCTGAAGCAAGAGCTCCACCTTTGTTTTCCTGAAAGAGCCTCAGGTAGATTTTAAAAATGATTTTAAGATTCATGAGGCTTTTAAGTTCTGCTTAAACTCTGTTAGTATTTTGCCAGTCCCAGGGTTTAGGTCTGGGTAATTCTCTCTCTCCCTCCCTCCCTCCCTCCTTTCCTCTCTCTCTCTCTCTCTCTCTCTCTCTCTGTCTCTTTCCTCTCTCTCTCTCTCTGTGTCTCTCTGTCTCTCTCTCTGTCTCTGTTTCTGTCTCTATTTCCCCTTCCTTTCCTCCCTCTTCCTTTGTAAAAGAGCAAGTGATTCCATTTCCAGAGATTTATAAACAAACTAGAGTCCACTGTCCTGACTCAGAAGAGTCCACCCTTTTGATTCTCAGTGACCAATCATCTTCCACACAACCGCAAGTCACTGGGAAAAATGAGGAGTTGCTGTGTCATCCCAACAAAATGCATGGCCCTGAGAAATGCAACTGAATCCAATTCTAATTCATTTGATCAGGGAAGGCACCATTGCATGGTGATTGGCTTTGAAGCCAGAAAGACCTGAGTTCAAAACAGTCTCTGACAGTGGGACAAGTCACTTAAGCTTTCAGTGCTCCCAGTGACTGTCTTGGAGAATGGTACTGACCTGCATTGGAAGGGAATGTTTCTTTATCCAGGGCTTTCATCCACCAAAGGATCCTCAAGTCTAGTCCCCATTCCTTCCCCTTGAACAACTGCCTCTTCCCTGTTAATACATGAGCTTTCAATGAGAGACGCCATGATGCAGCAGATAGAGGGGGGCCTTGGGATTCATATCCTATCTTTGACACTTTGGCTGTGTCACCATGGGCAGCTCCTGCTCCAGACCCTTTAAGATTGCAGATGACCTTGATACAAATTTACTAAGTAGTACATTGTACAATACAGTGTCCAATAGTACATTGAGTCTTTCTAGAAAGGACCCTGTCATCCACATTTTGGGGAGGTACTAGACATAAGTCACAGTAAATTTTGTTCTAGAAATTTTCTCAGAATTAATATGGCAGTAGGTTAGAGTCAGAGGAAAAAAAAACCTGATCTTTCTCTTTGGGGTCAGTCTTACCACCCTCCTCATCAAACTGAGTCCATGGGTCATATTTATTATATGTTAATCTGATGGAATTATATCTTGTTGGAGAAAGTCTTGATTCAAAATGCTTATTCTGAAAAGAAAAAAACCCACAGTGCCATTGTATTTAGATTCTTTCCACATAATCACATAACCTTCCCCACTTGCACATATTGTGCTAGGAGCTCACGGTCATTTATAGAAGTATCAAGTTCATTCTCTTGTTTTCTTCAAGTTGTAGCAACCCAGAGGCAGCATGATGTAGTGGAAATAGGGCTGGACAGAGTTCCAGGAGAGACCATAGTCATGTGATTTTGGGTAAGTCACTTAACATCTCTGACCTCAGTTTCTCCATCTGTAAAATGTGGATCACAGTACTCACTCTAGAAACTTTGTGGGTTTGTTGTGAAGAAAGCACTTTACAAATCTTGAAGTATCATATAAATGTAAGGAGTTATTAATAAGAGACTCAGTATCTTTTTCATTTAAAATGATGAGGTAGCTAAGAAGGCGAGAAGTCTATCAGTCACTGAGAGCCACAGGATAGGACGGTTGCTTCTGGATTCTATTAACCAGCCTGCACTGCTTTTCCAAAATGTATAGTATAGTGGAATAACTGATTGGGGATCCTTGGTTAAATGAATCCCTTCCATTGCTTTGGCCTACATATTCCCTAAATGTGTATGCTCACTCTTCCCCTTGTTACTGTGTGCCCACTTGATAGGGCAGTTAGGTGAAGTTTTGGATGGAGCACCTGATCCTGGAGTTAGGAAGACCTGAATTTAAATCTGGCCTCATACACTTACCAGGTATGTGACCCTTGGGCAAGTCACTTAACTTTATTTCCCTCAGTTTCCTCATCTGTAAAATGAACTGGAGAAGGAAATGGCAAACCTCACAGTATCTCTGCCAAGAAAACCCCAAATGAAGTCACAAAGAGCTGGGTATGACTGAAATGACTGAATACCACCCACAACCAAGTCCACTTGATGAAATTACAGAATATAAGGGGAAGGTTATAGAGACTTTGAGATATTTTTTAAGGCAGTGTGGCACAGAAGCATAGAGTGCTTCTACTTGACATGATGTAGAACTTCCTTGGATGCACACATTAGTTGTGTGACCCTGGGCAAGTCACTTAAAGTTCTCAAGTTTCCTGTCTCAAAAATGAAGGCATTGGACTTTGAGTTTTCAGGTTCCTTCCAGGTTTAGTCTGGACATTATATTATAATTGTTGATATTACAATGTAAAGATTCACACCTTTCAGATTTTAATGGGGGCCATTTATTCCCTAAAAATGGTTTTTCCCTTTCAGACTTTGGTCAAGATGAAATAAGCATAAAGAATTTCTTCTTTCTTCCTCTTTTAGAAGATTTGAAGACTTCCTTATCCAAGAAGATGAAATTTTAGGGCAACTAGCCATTGGTTGTCCAAAGAATCACTCTCCCTGTTGACTTCTAAAAAGTAAGAGAAATCTCTGACAAGAGGGCTGTCCTTGGCAGTTGAGAAGAAGAGGAACTCAGCTCTTGAGAAGGAATCACTTTTTACCTTTTCTTTGATGCCTCTTCCAGAATACAGCAGGGAAAAAGATTTCTTTCTCTTTTCTCACCCCATTTGCAATGATGTGTTACAGTGGGCAAATCACCCAGTGAAATTTGTGCCCATCACAGATGAGGACCAGAGGGTCTAGCTATAGATTCCAGCTGAGTTGCAGAGTGGAGCAGGTCTAGTGAACCCAACAAAACAACATGCCAACAGAAATTCTCTGTGTGTGTATGTGTGTTTGTGTGTGTGTGTAGAGGGTGGTGAGGGAAGCAGTATGAAGATACCACAAGAAGTGAAAAGACATTAGTGCCCTGCTGTGCCAGGGGTGTGCATTGCTTTGGTCTATGTATTCCCTAAATGTGTATGCTCACTCTTCCCCTTGTTACTGTATGCATTGTGTAAGAGTGTGTCAGATGTTTGTAGGGAAATGTTTTGTGGCCTCTGCTTTGAGCTAATTGTGACCACTGCTCATTATCAAAGGAGAATGCACCAGTGGGGACTCATGAGCTATGTAGTTTTAGGAGTGCAGACCCTCAGAGTACTTTGAACCTGTAGAAATGGTCTCCCTGGGGACCCAATCCATGCATGTGATCTGAGTAGGAATGGTATGCAAGAGAGGATGCTACAAAAGGTAGAAATATTTGCATAGATATAGTCAGATGTTGGGGTGGCCCAAGACTATAGCGGTTTACCACTCTGATGGATCAGAAATTCTATGGCAGTCATATTCCAGGGAGGACAATGAGATTTTGCTTTTTAAAGGAACAAAATGGAATTTTCCAATGATCTGGAAAATTTCCAAGGGAATTCGGAGGGGCCATAACACAAATGAATGAGGTGTGTGAAATTCTCAAAAGAGAAAGATGAAATGTCCCAGAATGTTTTTCCAGACATTTATTAAGTCTCTTTCTCCACATCTATCTGGTCTTTTGGTATCCCATGTGTGGTAGGACTAACATTTACCAGAATTTCCCTGACACAGCATCTTTTCCCCAACTCACAATGGGGGGAGACCTAGGGGAGTTCTCCTCCTTCCCTAATCCTTAGGGACTAGCTTCCCTTAAAAGGAGATGGAGCTGTCCCAGGTACCTATCTGACCCTGACTTAAAGGCATAACAAGTCTTAGACCCAAGCAGCCAGGATCTCTCAAACTTGATGGCTTTCTGAAGGCCATGTGAGTCACTCTGCCCTTTACCATATCCTGCTCTGAGGACCAGATGCATTTGCATATGGAGATGAGGAGCCACAACCAGAAAAGCCACTGGATCCTTCTTATATGCCCTTGTGTTAGGGCAAAGTATACCTCCTTGTGTTAAATGTTCAATGACATGTGAATACCTCATTTTGTCCTAGCTTTGAATTTGAACAAAGAGAAGGCTTTGGAGCTACCTCCAATGCCTTGTTTTCTGGAAGACTTTCTTGACTTTCATGTTACCCCTTTCTGACTTCTCTTTTCTTCCTCTCTACTCTCAAGTCAGTGGTTAGTCATTTCATTTCAATTCTGCACTGTCCTCTACTCTTGAAATCTTAGCCCCTTTGTCCTTTCTCTATTTACCTCTTGTCAAATCTGGCACTGGATTATTCTCACCATCTGTTTGAACTACTCCTACACATCAGCTGCTACATACAGCTGGAGGAAGTCTCACAATTATCTTGGCAAGGTACATTACAAATTCATGTTATCCCACCTCATTTAAGCACTCACGGCAGGGAGTCAACAAACATTTATCCAGCATCTACTATGTGCTGGGCACTGAGCTAAGTCCTGGGAATAGTCCTGTCATATTTTCTTAGCTAATCTCTCTCAGGAGCTATTCCATATCTCTTCCCTCCTCAATCCCTCCATACTTTTCCCTCTCCTATCCTTCTCTGAGCCAAGGACCTTGCCTCTTACTCTACGGAAAAAATTGAGGTCATTCAAAGTGGCCTCTCTCTTCATCTTAAAACTCCTTGAAAACTTCCCCCACTCTCTTGGTTCCCCCCAGTCCCTGAGAGAAAACCCTTCCCTTTGACAAGCCTAAGCCCTATCCATGTGCACTTGATCCTATCTCCTCCCAACTTCTCTAACAGATTGCACCCTCAGCCACCATCCCCACCACCCTATGCTCTTGAATCTTCTCTTGGTAGAGAAAGCAAAAGCAAAACAAAAATTAAGCAGGTTCTCTCTGTTGTCAGTTATCATCCTGTCTACCCTATGCAAAGGTCCTATTCCTTCTTTGATCTTCCCTTTTCTTGCAATATAACTGAGTAAATGAGTTTTGTTGATAAATTTTCCTTGACACCTTGAAATATTTTTTAAAGGGTTCTTCCTTTAAAAGAAAAACTCATATTCACCCTCCGTTATCTGTCCTTGCTTCCATCTTTTGTACTTTTCAAAATCTAAGTTGGTTAGTGTGTTCCCTATGCATCCATTTGGGTTTCTTTTATTTTCATTATTTTTTTTTAATAAATTTATTTATTTAACTTTTTACATTCATTTTCACAAGATTTTGGGTTCCAAAATTTTCTCCCCATTTGTCCCCTCCTCCCTCCTCAATACACTGAACATTCTAATTACCCATATCACCAATCT
>JAQQSK010012341.1:0-11921 GCA_028658325.1 Potorous gilbertii | reverse complement strand
TCTCTCTCTCTCTCTCTCCCTCTCTCTCCTTCTTTTGTATGAGTGTAGATAGTGGAAACAATTCAAGGAAATAGGCGTACATGGGAAATAGAACCTGCCTGTCTGCATACTTTAAGACCTTCTTACCATACATATTATTGTGACTTCGGGCAAAGTAGGAATTTTGCCCAACCTATGCCCAGAATATGAAAGGTATGACATAATGCAACTGGTTTAAAAATAAGCAGGAAAAAAATCCATACACTCAAATGTATTTTGTCCTCCTTCGTAGGTAATCCTTATTCCAATAAGATTGTCATTCTCAAAGCATTCATAGAATATAACACTGGAAGGGACTTTATAGGTCACAGAGACCAAATCTTCCTCCCCTCCTTGAGTATAGGAAAACCAAGACCCCAAGAGTGCCCACATCATAAGCAGCAAAGCCAAGGTTGGGGCTGGGTCCACCCTAGGCTTCAGATCTATGGTTCTTTTGTTATACTTGCTATTGGTGCTCAAACATTTCTCAGATTCTTCTTAGAGAACTCACTACCGCTCAAACCTGAGGCACATTCTGTTCATTCTCCATGGAAGGGACAAATCCCTGGCACAAAATAAGCACTTAATAAATGCTTGTTGACTGACTCTTGAATATAGTTTTAATTTTTGGAAAGACCCACCCCACCCCCAAGTCATTCAGCAGAAGTGCTGATAAAGGTAGGTCATGCTGTTCCGGGTTAAAAGGAAATCTGGTCTTTAACATGACCAGTCAGACTGTCTTATGTTGTTCATCAACTGACTCTTCGGTTATATCTATGTCCACAGAATGAAAATGTTGGGTTCTTAGTCACACCTGGGTTGTGCCAGTCACATTATTTGCAATGTTGGTATTCTCTGTTCTGTGGGGTTGAATCACTAAACATCCAAGCTATGCCCTTGGGTCCTTTATTTTATGGCTCTAACCTTTCAGTCTATGTTCAGTGTAACTTAGGTTACACTGAAAATAAGACTGTTATTCGGGTGAGTATAAGCATTTTTAGAACATGAAAAATTTACAGTTGTATGAAAAGCTTGTCCTTATTCCAGTGATATTAATAGTAATTATACTTTATAGAAGATACTCTCACACATTTTGCATGTCACTGCAGAATAAGCTTGGCTCACTCAAAAAGCACCACCCTCACCCACCATCATCATTGCTACCCCCAAACAAAGTCCTGACTTAGTTTAGTCGTTGGCTGGGTTTCCCTACAACCAGTCTTTTTCTGCTTTCTAAAGAAAGCATCCTGGTGTCAAAGAGTGAGTTATGAGTGGCACTCAATGACCAGGTACTAGCTGCATTTCCTGAATACAGAGGAAAACTTGACAGGAAACATTTAGGGCTTAAAACCACAAACAAAAAGGAAAAAGTGCAGAAGCCCTAAAACTTAAAGGAGTAGATAGCTCTGGCATTTGGTGGAATACACAACTGTAGTTAGCTCAGCCTTTTTTCTTTGGTGGTGCTTCTTCTTGACTCATTTTTATTTCCAAAGTTAGCCTGGGTTAAACTCTAGGTCAGGGATAGCAAGAGTACTTTGGGGTTCTTAGCCTCTTCTATAACCTTCCCAAATCTTTGCTCTGGATGTAGGACTTTTGTTTAATGTTAGCAGTACCTTCCCATATGGTCCCCAAAGATTGTTGCCCTAGACTTCAGGCTGTTAGCCACATGCTTCAGAAGTCCACTGGTGTTGTAAGTGTGTCAAATACAGAACCAGGGAATTCAGCCTAACTACCACCTGGGATGGGATAACTCTAAGGAGAAGAAACTCACAAAATATTATATTTTTTAACATGATTTAACAAATTCTCATACTGATCATGTTAAAAAATTAATGGGAATTACCTGTTATTACTCATCTTCTCCTGAAGTTGTTCCAGTGTATCATGAGTTGTTAACATGACTTGATACCATCCAGGATGCTCTCACCCCTTTGCTTCCTATGGGATGTTTACTGTTGGAGAAATTGTCTCCTAGAACTCTTCTGTTAGTGGCCCTCTTTTGGCCTCTCTCTCCTGTGAAGTTCTTACCCAGAAGCATCAGCCTGGGTGTCACTCTATATCATTGTCTACTAAGTTAGAACTAAAGTACTCACACATAAATAAGCATGAAGATGTCACAAGACTGAAATTTATCAACTTCTCATTCTCAAGTGAAGTCTGCTTTGGCTATTAGACATCTCAGAAATACTGTTGTCAAATATAATAGGAACCAAGTTTGACCCATCTGATACAATTCCTGACCTCAGACCAAATCCACCTAACAGTTTGGAATTCTGTTTAGCAGCTGTCCACACCACAGTGAAGTTCTTGCTGTTCTTGGAAGTTGTGTTTTTTTATAGGGGAAGACTTGAATGGTTTTCATCCTCCACAGAAATGCTGTTTGGTCAAGCCTCCAGATTTGACTGGACACATGTGAACCAGATACGTTCACCACAAGAAAAATGTTTCTTCTAGCTGCAGACAAGAGTCTGAATTGTCATTGGTCATAGGAGCAAGAAGGAGACAACTATAGCTCTTTAAATAGCTTAACTCCTTAAAGAGAGCACTTAAAGTTCACGTCCTCTTAATCATGCCTTTGTGTTGTCATCTTTAGGACTCTTCAGTAAAAGAACAGAGCACACTCAGCCATGAGAGCTGTTGGACATCATTTGCCTGTGACATATTAACCTAATTTCCTTTTATTATGTGGTTACTAGACAAGTAGATCAAGGGAACACTGTAGATAGATTTTCAACCAGGTATTTGACTATATCTTACATTTTTTGTGAAAAAATGAGAGATATGAGTTAGGTGATCCTAAAGGCACAGCCAGAGCTAGTCAAATGGCAGAACTTTCTGAGTCATTAATGTTTCCATAACAACTTAGAAAGTCTCTAGGAGAGTGCCTCAAGGATCTGTTTTTACCAGTGACCTTGATAGGAACAGAAATGATAAGCTTCTCAGTTATGGAGATGGTATAAAGCTAAGAGTGATAGCTAACATGTTGACTGACAGTCAGGATGCAAAAATCTCAACAGGCCAGAAAGGTGAACCAACTCTTGTCAAACAAAGTGTAATAAGTAATAAGTATAAATAGTCTGAACCTTGGATTTTAAAAATTAATTTTTCCAAGCATAAGATGGGTAAGATGTGGCTAGATAGCAGTTTGGGTTGGGAGGAGGGGCAAGGGTTTACAAAAGACTTTTCTTACAACTCTGAGATAGACACCTCCAGTTTTATAGTCCGCATTTTACAGGTGAGGAAACTGAGTCCCAGAGAGGTGAAGCAACTTGCTGAATTAGGGGCCAGACATAACCCCTTGAACCTTGATCTCTCCTGATTTCCATTCCAATGGCTCTCTTAGACTGTGGCTAAGCCTTCTAGGAGCAGAGAGGAGAGAGTTTCAGGCAAATGATGGAAAATTTTGACTCCCTCTTTTCAAAGAGAAGGGATTAGGGGGAAACAAAAACTGGCTTTATCTCCTCAACTCATTCTTTTCTTTCTCTTGTTCTCTCTGTCCTCTCTACTCCCACCCCCAAATTTTATTTATATATGTATATACATACACATATATCTCCATATCTCACATTGTAATCCCAGAGGAGAATCCTGTCATGAAGCAGCCCCTGCATTGTTGAATAAGCTGTAGCCAGGGGCCAGTTTGTATCTCATTTCCTCATGGGACTAAGAGCTCTTCCTGAACCCTCAGTAGAAATGCCATCTCCACAGGTCCTTTTCTCTCTGAATAGCTGACTTTTCAGCCGAAAGGGAATTGGGGCAGCTGGAGGCCATTATTGATGAGCTGATAGTGATCCAGCCTGGCATGTTGATCGATGGTAGAATCTTTTGCTTCCACTTACCCGTGCCTGAATGGCACATCATCAATAGGAGCAAGTTAGAGAAGACCAAGGCAACACGGTCCCTTAGTAACCAGCTGTTACCTTCAGCTGCTCAACCGCCAACAGTGGGTTAAAGAGAAAACCTCTCCTGAACCACTAGATTGGCCTTGACTAAGATGAATGTCTAATTCACTTGCAGCGTTCTTACTGCTGCCAGTAATAAAAAGCTTGCTTCCCATATTCACCCCACTGCCGATGTTTCTCTTAAATTAAATATCAGGAGGACATATAATAGCACGATTCCACACCAAGCCAATATTATCAGATTGATGTCAGCAGTGATAATAGAAGAAGGATAAGTTGATGAGATTTCATTTATTAAATAAAGTATGGGGAGTATACACAGCGAGAGAGAGAGAGGATTTGGTAACTCTCTCAGTATCAAACAAAATGCAATGAACTTTATCCAGCTAGGTAGCTATCTTGGGGGAATAGCAGCAAGAAAGATGCCTCTTCTGTTTTGTTTAAGAAGACCTTTCCCTTTTAAAAACAGTCATAAATTTAAAAGCTGAATTTAGCGTCTTTGGTACAGAAAGCCAGAAATCCCAGAGGTATCAGATAAGCCTCATTTCTTTTGGTCAAGTCAAGACAAATCTAAGGTTGTTTTCTCATTGCTGAGACAGCCATTCCCTATAAGATAGTTTATTCCTTTCTCCGTTTGGAGACATTTTATTTCCCCTGGTCCTGCTGCCTTGACCACCAGTTTGGCTTCTTGTTCTTGGCTCTGAAGGTGCTACACCATGGCCTTCCCACTTCTGCTTCCCTGTGTTGCCATGTTCCACCATCTCTGTACTTCCTCCCTCACACCATCCTTCCCTTTTAACTTCAGTGCTCTTTCCAGTCTATGACTCTCAAAAGACAGTGGGCAAGAAGCACTACACTCTAAGCTCAGTGGCTAGGAGAGAGTTGCGTCACCCCTCATCTGGGGATCATACTATTCCTTACCTAGAACCACAATTGTCATTAGGAAAGCACTTTCTATAATGCTGTAGAAATAAAAGCTTTTCTTTGACTCCTGGACCTCCCTGATGCCGATCCCCTGCCTCATTCCTCATGTCCACAATATCCCAGACAGTTGTCTTTGCCTCTGTTAAAAACTCACATTTCTACAGCACTCTAAGATTTACAAAGCACTTTCAGATAATGTGAAAAGTATGCTTATTTTGCAGATGAAGAAACTAAGACACAAAAGTTAAGTAATTTACACAAGGTTATACAACTTGTGTGAGAGCTGAGATTTTACCTCAGGTCTTCTTCCTGTTACCCCATCCTATTTTCTAGCCTAGATTTAGTTCAGATTTTGACAGGTTAGAGGTAGGAGAAACTTTTAAGTGCATCCTTAGTTGTTTCCTCTTCTGTTTTAGTTTTGAGTTTTGAATGTTTCAGTAGAGACTTCCCCAGGCCCAAGCGATCCAAAAAGGCAGTTTTCGGCTTGTACTATTAATAACCAAGTAGTTAGTACTTTCAGGAAGACCACTCAAATTACTGTGCCTCCTGAACTTTTAATCACCATTTTCTCAAGTCTCTTACATTAGAGGAAGCTCACTGGAAAGAAACATATAGTCCTTGTTTGGGATAAAAGTGACCAATAGAAATTCAGTCACTATATTGGCTCGCACATTACCAACTCGAGTGGTAAATCAGAGGCAGAAGATATAGGCAGTGTTCTTGTCTGCCTACCTAGTGATTGTCTGGTACTTCATACTGAGAGAGAAAAGGTAGCTACTGAGTTGGAAACTTCCTTTTCCCTTTGAGAGGGTCTATTGTTTTTGCCCACTTGTGTCTTCCAGGGTGGGTCTGCAGGCTGCTCTGTCTCTTGACCCAAAAGAAGGGAGCTGGTATCTATCTCAGGTGAGTTATTCCAGCAAGGCAGCTGCTGTTCTCTCTGCAGTTTCAGGGACTTGCCAGCAAACTACAGGGATGAAAGGGCCAGCGAGTGACAGGCTGATTTGCCTTTTGTCCTGGAAAAGAACAAAGCTAAACCAAATAGCTGGGCTGTTTATCTTCATCTTTATCTTTCAGTCTGCCACCTGCTAAGGTTCTCTTCACAGTCTCTCTTTCATTAGGAATACCAACTACTCCTATTTCAAGAATATCAGATACTCTAATCCAGGTTTTCGCACAGTGCAGTACAGGGCTAAGGCTGCTGGGACAAGTGCCGAAGGGTTACGTGGTAGTTTTAGCAGTTCTCAGCCTCAGGCTAGTCTGCTGTATAACAAGGATCCATGAAACCTGACTGGGTACCATCTGACTTTGTACCAAGTGCTCTAAGTCAACTGTGGGATATCTCTGTGTCCCTCTAAATCCCAGGTTCATCCTAGAGCTTACAGAGCTGTGCCTGGGATGTGGTTACAGAATACTGAGTCTGGGGAATTCATCTTAATGCTGAGCTGCTACAGGGCAAACCTCATAGGATTTAGAACTAGAGGGGAAGCAGCATAATGAAAAGAACACTGGTTTGAGCAAGACTAGTTTTAAATTTTGGCTTTGATCTATATTACTTGTGTGACTTTGGGCAAGTCATTTTCCTCTCTAAACTCCAGTTTCCTCTTCTGCAAAATGTAGTTTTACCAGGTTACCTTTGAGGATTATTCCATTTCTAAATTCTCCAAGCCTACCTTTCTGACAAGATGTTCCTTTATAGTAAGAATTGTGTAACACTTGCCCATCCTGCTCTAAAGCTTAGCACTTTCAGTTGTAGGCAGTGCATTGGGAGTGACAGAAGAACCAAGTTTAGATATTAGTCAAAGCATTTGCCACATACAAATACTTGTTGCTGTCCTTGAGCATATGGGGTAGTGAGTGTGTGGATTCCATTCTGCTGCATTCTAGAATTTGAATCCCTTCAGGAATCCCAGTCAGTGCTCTCTCACTCAGAGGGCCATCCTTTCTGGGCTAGAGTGGATAAGAGAGCACTTCTGGATTGGAACCATCTGGAACCTGGGGGCCAGGCTTTAACCTGTCTCTCTAATTTCTGAATCACGTGTGACTTGTTTGTATCCATCTTTGCCAATTCTGACCTTTCCCAAGGAGGGACCTTTGAGTTATCACAATGCCAGGAGAGTTAGGCTAACCTATCAAAACTCGAGTGTGGAGTATCTCAGCATCACTTGGAGGGCAGATAGTTACAGGATTTTCCAGAGATGATGCAGCAGGCACAGTCCATGACAAGAATTTGGGTGTTTTGGGAGATGTTCTGAACAGAAGGAGCAAGTCAGAGTATGTATTAAGCACCTGCTACATGTCAGGCACCGTGCTAAGGACCAGAGATACAAAGAAAATCCAGAGACAGTCCCTGTGGTCAAGAACTCATCGTCTATTGGGGGAAGCAGCATATATGTTCAGATAAGAAATATGTAAAGTGAATTGGAGATGATCTCAAAGGGAAAGCACTGAGATTAAGGAAGATTGAGAAAGGTTTCTTATACATAGTGAGATGTTAGCTTTTAAAAGGAAGTCAGGGAGGACAGAAAACAGAGATGTAGAGGGTGAGAGAGTTCCAGCATTAGGGGTACAGTCAGTGAAAATGCCAGC
This sequence comes from Potorous gilbertii, assembly GCA_028658325.1. NCBI lineage: Eukaryota > Metazoa > Chordata > Mammalia > Diprotodontia > Potoroidae > Potorous > Potorous gilbertii. The sequence continues at coordinate 4,491 of JAQQSK010012341.1, read as the reverse complement.
AGTTTGAAGATGGAGTATCTCCTTCAAGGAACAGTACGGAGGCCAGTGTCACTAGATCACTAAGTAGGTGAGAACAAGTAAGGAATATGGAAAGGTAGGAAGGAGTAATGTTGGGAAGAGTTTTAAAAACCAGATCAGAGAGATTTCTATCTGATTCTTAATGCAATTGGGAGCCACTGGGATTGAATAGGGGGTAAATGCTGTCAGACTTTGATTTTAGGAAGATCGGTTTTATAGGAACTGGCTAATATTTGAGTAATAGAAAGAAATGGAATGGGAAAAAGAGTAAGGGAAGCAGAAAATAGAGGAATTTAGAAATTTTCTGTAGTGGAATAGAACGTTATTCTCAGGATCTGCCAGTCTGGCTAGTTTGGTGGTGTTATTCAGTTGTGTGTGACTCTGTGACCCCATGGACCATGCTGTCTGTGGAGTTTTCTGTCTGAAGGAAATGATTTGCCATTACCTTCTCCAGTGGATTAAGGCAAACAGAAGTCAGGGTCACACAGCTAGTAAATGGCTGAGGCCAGATTTGAACTGAGATCTTCCTGACTTCAGACCCAGTGCTGTATCCGCTGCACCACCTAGCTACTTTCTAGTGGCTAGTTTAGCAAAGTTGTTTCATTTCTGCAGTCTAATCCTAGTCACCTCAGCCCAGCCCTACCCTGTCTACACCCTAACAAGTCAATTGAATTCTATTGTAGCAGGAGAAAGTAAGAAGTTTCGTCTCTAACGTAGCCATTCCTTCGATTTTTGTGCCTTTCATGTGTTGTATCAGTGGTTCTAATTACTTACCTATAATTGACCCCCCTGGTTGATATACACCTGGTCTGCTTCTGTGTGATCTCTACCCCCAGGCTGTGGTGGCAGGCTTTAAGCTACATCTCCTTAGCTTGGCATGACCTAGTCATATAATGTGCTCCTAGCCATCTTTTCCACCTTCACATTTCTCCTCTCATTTCTGGTTTACAGCTCAGGAAGCGGGGCTTAGCATCCATTTTACCAACTGATGATAGAGAGGGGTAAAAAATAATTTGGTTCTGAACACAGGAACACTGACAGGTGGCTTTACCATGGAATCAGTCTTGATAGGAAAGGGAAGAGGAATTTTAGAAGTGGCAGAGCAATGGAATTGAAACATGTCGCCCCAATACTAAACTGCTGGCTGCTACCTATGTATATATTTGGGAAATGAGAACCAGTTACCTGCTTGTGTGGGTAAGCCTCACTAAGGTAGAACATGGTACTAATGAGGTCACGTGTTCATTCCAAAGAAAACCTCTGTCCAGTAGCCACGTAACATCCTTAACCCTAGCCGGTCCTGCCACAAATACAGACTGTTAGTCACTGGACAAGAGTGTGGATAACTAAACATAAATTGTCACTCCTGCTCAAGGTGCTCATCTTCTGACTGTGGTTCCTTCTGTATAAAGCCATGATCTTCATCCCAAACAGTACCTCAGGCCAGAAAAGTATATGCGTGCTCTAATATGAATTTCAATTTGATATCTCAGGAAGCAGAAGCCCAAAACCAAGATAAGAAAAGAAGTCCTTTTTTAAGTGTATATATTTTTAAGAAGTGTTAAATCCCTGTTGGGGAAAACTATTATAAACCATAATGTTTTCATTTTAAACAGTGCAATATCAGGGACTTTAGCGGGGCAAGTATGAGTATTCAACTAAGCACTGTTGCCATACACATAACCCTTTGATTCCTTTGGTGAAAGATGCTAGCAACAATGTCTTATGAATGGGCTTTTCCTGAAATGATTCTGCTTTGCCTGCCACCTTTACTTCTTACTTTTGTAGGGAAGTTGATTTTTGACCTCTCAGACCAGAAATTCCAAAATGTAATCACAAGGTGTTAACAGAATGGCAGACTAACTGTAATCCTTTTATCATGTGCGAACACTTTTTTCTGATGAAATTAAAGGGAGCAATCTCATTGGACAAGCAAAAATTAGACATGCTTCTGCAGTCCTCTAAATGGGTTCAAGGAAGTTGAGCCCAAGGGTTGGAATCACTTTGTGGAAGGAGAACCCCTGAAGGAGAAGAGGGGGGGATTTCTGTCTTCTATGCAATCATCCATCTAGTGTCAAATTGTCCAGAAGGTGACACTGCATCCAGTACTTCAAGAATTTGTCAGCTCTAGAGAGAGCTTATTGTCTAATTGAGGAAGCAAAAGCACACTTTTCCAGAGAGACATGGATAGAAAAGCAGTAGTCCCTTGGAGGAGGAAGCAGCTTCAGAAATCAAGACCCTTGGTAACATTGAAGAGCGCCAGGGAAGGGGGCGGACCCTGAGAGCCAAGCTAAATACCACTTCCCCCAGTAGAGACACTGCCTCCAAGGGGAACTCTGTAAAGACAGTGAAGAGATTAGGGACATCTAGCCTCAGCATTACCAGTGGTTATGAGTTGCTTTTGCCACAAGTATATGCTCCTACATGTGTTCCTCACTATCATTATACTCTGAAGTTTGAGCCTACTCTTCCTATGGACACTAATTGTATTTGGGGGAGTATACTCTCGGTTTGAAGAAGGGTATATGTTATAGCTACTGTTTTTACTACGACATCTTAGTAAATGCCTTTGCTAGGAGCCACTTTTATCTGCTGGCTGATTGTTAATGGACAGCACTACCAGGGGGGCTTGTGAAGCTGTAGTGTTAGGAATACAAATCCACAATATTCCTAGGACTTACAAACTGGTAGCTATTCCCTGGGGACAAAATGCTAAGTACCTGTTGGAAGTGGTCCACAGGAACTGCTATACTTTGCTTCATCAAATATTGTATTAGCCCTCAGGGATAGCAAGATCAAAAATGACCCAAGCAATTTGCCTCTGAGGAATTTACAATATAATCATAGGTAATGGGTATACAAGTAAGTAAGGTATGAGGGAGGGATCACAGTGATATGAGCAAGGAAAAAGGGATCTAGACCCAGAGTAATAGAAGAAGTAAAAGGGAGGTCACTTTTAGGTAGACAGAGAAAAGAAGATTTCATGTAGAAGGCAATAGCACTTTTTTCCATGAAAACTCCTCTATGAGGTCAGATTCTTACAAATATTTCACTTTACACCATTATGTTTTCTGTTGTGTATTTTTAAATTAAGTGAGTTTGTTGCTAATTCAAAGCTACAGCTTCATTTATTTTAAGAACTTAAAAAACCTCATTGAGTTGATTAGGAGACTATTAAGACTTCAGCAAATAACTTTTTCAGAACTATAAGTTATTGATATTCCTTGAAAAATAATTTGAGCCATTAATAGTTCTTGAGTTTAAAACATAGAAGTGTATATATTCTGCTTTTTACATAGACCGATACTGAATCTGCACAAGCATAAAGTAAAAATTGTGATTGTCAGTCCAAATAATTGAAATTCTTTTGTTTCAGTTATCTGCAATTTCATGCAGAAATGTAAACTTTGATTTTATGTCTTATTATTCAATGTTATTCCAACTGTTACTTTATTTTTCCCTGGTGCATAGGACTACCCAACTTAGGTTTTTAGCTGAGCTTTGAAGAATGGATGGAAATTAATTTGATAGAGAGGGGAGAATGGCATTAAGGACCCATTCCATCCCTTTCAGAATATCTTCTGCCTCTCAGCTTTAACCCTCACCAGACCATGTGGACCCCAGGCCCATCTTGGGTCTCCAGGTGTTTGTACCTCTTAAAGCTACTTAGGACCCTTGAGAACTTAGTGCATGGCTGGTAGGGAAACTTTTCTTCAAGCCTCGGGTTTGAGAAACTTAACTTCAGAATGGATCCAGGACTTATTCCAGCCTTTGGAGAGATTGCAACTGTGTGGATGGATTTGTTTGTATTCTTGAAAAGAAGCTATTAGACTTGAATGTCTCTAAAAGCCTTGATTTGGCCAGTGTGTTTTAACAAAGCTGGACTGCAGAGCTTTAGGGCTGGGGGTGGGCTATGTTTGGACAGAACTTGGCTACTTTAATGAATGGTTTGATTCCTGGTGCAGTGCTGCCTTGCTATAAAGCTCTTCATTATGAAAAATGTGCTCTCAGCTTCTCTGCTCTACTCCAAGTCTTTTACAGGCAAAGCAGCTACTAGGGTGTGGGAAAGACCAAATGACATTTACTTGGCATTTTGTCTCCTTCCCTCAGTCCTGATAAAGGCCAGCGGAAAAGCCTACTCTACCTCTGGACCCAACAGAGATAGATACCTGTGTTTAAGGGATAGATTCCAACACATTCCAGTTTTTCCTGGAGCATTATTCAACAGATAAACCAAATTGGGCCATTGCCAGCTAGATAATACTACAATTTAGAAATTTTAGGAAAGATATTTATTAGTTGGAGAATTATCCTAAAGAGGAAAAGGTAATGAAGAATTTTTAAATTGCAGATATCTAGATTAAGGTGAAGAAAGTAGGGATGTTTAGTCTGAATATGAGAAGACAAGGGGTAAATATAAATTAGCCCTTTTTCCTTTTTTTTTAAGAATAATTGTTATGGATTATATATATA
>JAQQSK010012340.1:0-11921 GCA_028658325.1 Potorous gilbertii | reverse complement strand
AGTTTACTCTCATCACATTTGACCAAGGAAGGAATAAAATGCACACTCATTTTGATATGAAAACCTATCTTACAATACAGGAAAGTGGGGGAGATGGGGATAAGCAGGGTGGGAGGGATGATGGAAGGGAGGGCAATGGGAGGAGGGAGCAATTTGAAGTCAACACTCTTAGGGAGGGACAGGATCAAAAGAGAGAATAGAAGCAATGGGGGCAGGATAGGATGGAGAGAAATATAGTCAGTCTTACACAACATGACTATTATTGAAGTCATTTGGAAAACTACAGAGATATGACCTATATTGAATTGCCTGCCTTCCCAAGGGAATAGGTGGGGAGGGAGGAATGGGAAGAAGTTGGAACTCAAAGTTTAAGGAACAACTACTGAGTATTGTTCCTGCTACTAGGAAATAAGAAATACAGGTAATGGGGAATAGAAAGTTATCTGGCCCTACAGGACAAAAGAGAAGATGGGGTAAGGGAAGGGAGGGATGAAAAGAAGAGAGGGCAGATTGGTGATAGGTGAAATTAGAATGCTCAGTGTATTGGGGAGGGGGCAGGGGACAAATGGGGAGAAAATTTGGAACCCAAAATTTTGTGAAAATGAATGTAAAAAGTTAAATAAATAAATTTATTTAATAAACAAACAAAAAAAAGAATATGGAAAGGCATCCTTTAGGAAGATTCATAATGAGGGGGAAATATTGAGTCAGAATCTACTTTAAAATCTTTTCTCTAGATTTTATTTCAAAATCATTTAATTTCTTAAAAAGATTTTCTGTGAGTCTGAGAAAAATATCCAGTAAAATGAGAGTGACTGACATTTTCCTCAGCCATATGTTGTAAGGCTTTGACAAATTAAAATTTCTTGCACTCTGGGTGTCATGAAATATATTTTGATGCCTGGCACACTTTCCGATTTATGAAGAACCAATATAAGCAGCTAACTAGATGGGTGTGGCGGGGCCAGTGTATGTGTGAATCTCTTTAACAGGGCAACTCACATCCTGGTTCCAAGCTCTGTTGATTAGTAGCCAGCCCACTATATCAAGCTGGCCGAAGACAGTGCCTTGACCGGTAACCATCCAGGTTATCTTGCCATCTACCCTATTGTGGCATATCCACCTCCTTCTTTTCTGCAAATATTGTTATGAAATGATAACCATTACTTCTGGAAAGAATAAGTCAGTCTGTTATGGAGCTACCATTGATCTACCCATCATCATTTTAACCAAAAACTCTGCCTTTAACTGAACCACTCCTCTATATAGTTTCCCTGTATTAGGATAAAAGCTCTTTGAGGACAGGAGCCATCTTGTTCTTCTGTTTAATTTCCAAACACATAGCATAGTTTCTGGCAGTTGGTAAGAAGTAGATAAATACTCATCCATTTACTATTCCTTCATGTATTTGGTGCAGAGCTACTGTTTCTTCAATATTGAGAATTTTTCATATAAAAACTCCTTCCACCAATGTAACTGGTCTGCCACTTATTTTTAGAGAATGTTTTAGGGCATTGAGAGGTATGATGATTTGCACAGTCACATAGCCAGTATGTATAAGAAATGGGACATGAAGCAAGAATATCCTAACTATAATGCCTACTCTCTATATACTATCCATGATACCTCCCCAAAAGAATTCAGTTCTTTAAAATTGATCATCTGATGCTCGCTAACTTCTCGCTACTCTCTTTCAATTTCTAGGTTAACAATATTCGTGAAACAACTCAATAACTTTGGTTATTTATTTGAGACCTATCATCCAAAAAGTTCTGTATTAAAATAAAAAATACCCTAGCTATATCCTTGAAACTCAATGTCAAGCCCATATTTCTGTCACACTGCAGTTCTAAATTCACTTTGTGAATAGCAATAATGCTGTGTCACCTTTTGTATTCAATCATGAAACCAGTTTATTGAATATGTACTTGAGTTTTTTCAAGTAGCGGTGAGACTGCTATGATGCAATAATACTCTTTTACCCAGTTCCTCTGGTTGCATTAGTCACATAAAAGTATGGGACAAGTTTTCGGTATTCAAATTTCCATTTTTCCTAATCGTGCTTTTCTTAACCATAGTCACTTGCTTCTAGCACAGTATGAGTTTTTCCACTTGGGAAGATTTTAAATGTTATATGTTTGATTAAAACCTTCATAAAGTCCATACTATTTAGTTCATAGTATTAAAATAAGCTGGCTTGGATTGAATCTGACCACATCATCATCACTCTCCTAATTCTGGTGCATTTTGTCAGACTAGCAAACAGAGTGGGACAGCCGGGACTTTTTCCACAGGTAATTGAATTTAGAGGAAGTAACAGTCTTTTCAATTTTGTGACCACAAACAAAAGACAAAACTGAGCTCATCATCTATTTATCAACTCTAATCATCTAAAATACAAAACCACCACCTGTAAAGGAATGAGTGAGCTTCTCTTCCTGTACTACCCTCCACCTAAATTTTTCCACATATATTGGCTTTGTAGTGGTGTTCTGCTCCCTTATGGGTATGAACTCTACCCCTACTCTATCCACCAACTGATGGTGCTCTTTTTATCCTTTTCTCTGGGCAAGATTGATGAATTATTCTAGACACCAAGATTCCTAGTTATGACTGCATGCGGTGTGGGCTCTGGAGCAAGAAGCCCCTCAACCTAGTACCAGGGCAGTCATAAACATCTCCGCTTTCCACTTGGACGCTAAAATGAAGTTCCCAGTATCACTTGTTTTCCCCTCATAAGCATTCCACTCACTCCTACCACATTCTCTGTCACAACTACTTAAATGCCAGGCTTATCAATGCTATGAAACACCTCTAGCTAGTACTAGTTCAGTCATAAGCATCTCCACTTACCACAGTGATGATATCAATGCAGTCATAAACATCTCCACTCACCACATAGGTGCTAGACTGAAGTTCCTAGTATTACCCATATGCATTCCTTTCACTCCTACCACGTGCTCTATCATAACTACTTAAATACCAGGCCTATCAACACTTTACCAGCCCTCTGTCCATTCCATAGCCCTTTTAATTGCCCTGGCAGAAATGTCACTGTAATCCATCTGCATCTCCTTAGTAAAAAGGGTAAAAATTTAAATTCAGAAGACAATTAAAATCCAAGCTTTGGTTACTCATGTTGCCCTAGGCAAATCATTTAACCTGTGTGAAACCTCAGTTTTCCTTTCCATACCAGCTTGGCCTAGATGAATTCTGAGGTGGCTTCATGATCTAAATTCTGCAATTGAATGATTAAGTTGTTCTCCATCACTGGAGGGGTCCAAGCTGAGACTGAATGTCTAGTTTAGGGGAATATAGAATGGATTTATGTTTAGCTATAGCTTAGATTACATATATTCTGAGGTCTGTTGAACTTCTGAGGTCTTATGAATCTGATTCAGTCTAATCAAGGATAATAGCTTGTGTTATTAACAAGAAGCACAATAATTTTTCTTTCCCTTTTAAAAATTATTTTTATTGGTTATTTTTTCCCCAATTATATGTAGAACACTTTAAACAACCTTTTTTTAAAATTTTGAGTCCTCAATTCTTTCCCTCCTTCTGTCCCTTTCACTCCTTGGAAGGAAAGCAACTTAATTACAATTATACATGTGAAGTCATGAAAAACGTATTTTCATAGTAGCCAAGTTGCAAAAGAAAACACACGCAAAAAAAAAACCCAACAAGAAAGTAAAAAGAAATATGCTTCAATTTGTGCTGAGTTCATCACTTCTCTCTCTACATGTGGATAGCATTTGTTATCATGGGTCCTTTGTTACTGTTGTGAATTGTCTCAGATCAGTGTCTTGATCAGAGTAGCTAAGTGTTCCACAGTTGGTCATCTTAACAATATTGCTATCACTGTGTACAATGTTCTGCTTCTGTTCACTTCACTTGTCATGAGTTCATATAAGTTTTCCCAGGTTTTTCTGGAAATATCTGGCTCATCATTTTTTATAGCGCAATAGTATATATCACAATCATATACCACAACTTGTTCAGCCCCCAATTCTTGGTCATCCCTCAATTTCCAATATTTTGCCAAAAAAAAAGTTACTATATTTTTGTACAAATAAGTCTTCCCTCTCTTTGATCTCTTTGGGATTCAGACCTAGAAGTGGTATTGCTGAGTCAAATGATATGTACATTTTATTCCTTTATATTTTTGGCTTTTTGTTCTTCAAATGAATTTTGTTTCTATTTTTTCTAGCTTTTTAATTTTTTTAGTAGTTTGTTTGGTATGGCAATGAATAAGTAAATTAACTTAGGTAGAACTGTCATTTTTATTACATTGACTCAGTCTCCCCATGAGCAATTAATATTTCTCCATTTGTTTAGAGTTGTCTTTATTTGTGGGAAAAGTGATTTGTAATTGTATTCATATAATCATTGGGTTTGTCTTAGCTGGCAAACTCCTAAGTATTTTATTTATTAAAAATTGTAATTTTTTCCAATTACATGTAAACATAGTTTTCAACATTCATTTTTGTAAGTTTCTGAGTTCCAAATTTTTTTCCCTTTCTCATCTCCCTTCTCCCCAAGAAAGCAAGCAATCTGATACAGGCTGTATATGCACAATTATATGAAATATATTTCCACATTAGTCATGTTGTGAAAGAAGAATCGGAACAAAAGGAGAAAGCCACGAGAAAGAAAAAACAGTGAAAATAGTATGCTTATCAGTGCTCCTCCTCCTTGGAACTGGAACTTATACTATTCCTCAGAGTTGCTGATCCCTTGGGGTCAGAAGTAGTTCTACCCCTCAGGGTTTCTACTCCCTCTTGACTGAAAAGTCTCCTGTCCTTGAACTATGACCCAGAAGTGGGTATTGACAATGGAGCTGCCAAACAATGGCTCCTTATAGCTCCCACTCCCTCTTGACCAAAAGTACTATTCTCTGACCTTGAACCATTTCCCAAAAGTTGGTGCAGGCTGTGGAATTGCCAAACAGTAGATGGTTCTGCTTTCAGTGCTAGCACAGGGGTACCCTGTAATCTCCTCCTGACAAGTTGCCAGATCCTCTTACCATCTCTGGCTTGAGAGCTCCTGAAACTGATGCTGCTTCTGTCACCAACACCTAGCGCCACTACAGTTGTTTCATCTACATGACTGTGGTCAGCTTCCTCCCCCTATGCCACAGATCTCTTTTTCAGACCTCCTCTATTGTCTTGGGCTGGAAGAATGACTTTTTTTTTTTGACCTTTTGTTGACTCTTCCACTCCAGATTTCGATTTTAGGTGTTATTTTAAAGCTATTTGGAAGAAAATATTGGGAGAATCCAGCTTTCTCTATTCAGCCATTTTGACCCTGTCCCTGGAAGTGACAATAATGTTTATTCTGCCTCTCTCTCCAAAGAGTGGCATTGCTATGAAAATGTCTCTCTATTGCTATAGCTTAAAGGGTCTATATGTGATTCTGTCTAGTAATATTGAACTCAAATAGAAATGGATCCCTGTAGGCTGCTTATTGATTTTGAAAACTATGAATTAACATGATCTATGATGTATTGTTTTTTTTACTTATTTTGTTAAATACTTCTCACTTACATTTTAATCTGGTTCAGGCTCCACTCAGGAGTTGGTCAAATTCACAAGTTTGATGCCTCTGCTCTACAATTCAGTCAGTCTAGGTCTTTCCAAGGACAATTGCATTTTTTGTAACCAATGTCTTATTGGTTTGTTTTTTACCCAATAGTATCTTTTCTCCAAAGATCATAATGGAGTATACTAGCTCATTGGGGTTTGAAGGTTAAATTCTTTTGAAATATACTTAAGATCATTGAAATTTGACTGCATTGGCTAGCAGTAGCAATGAGTTCAACAGCAACACTCCAGGGCCCTGATGTAATAGGAAAAAATCTTGGTGATGGATGTTACCTTTCCATGACCTTACTTGACCTCCTTTGGGTCTATAAAGCTAGGCTTTTGTTCAAATAGCTAATCATAATCTTCATTGTTTAACTACCAGCCTTCTGTTGCAATGTTCTTTTCTTCTCTAAAGTTCCTATTCCTTTGAATACTTCACTGAACTGTGGTGATAAAGTGGGCACTGATAAGTACCTCTTCAGTAAAATGTGTGCAATCAGTAAGCAATGGGTTAGTTCTCTGATCATTGCTCAGACCAAATGTTTTTGCACTCAAACGACCCTTTACTCCTAAAGAAAATTGAGGTTGGGGAATGACAGCACTGAGACTGATGCTCTGGTGTTCTGACTTACTTTAGACAGTTTATTTCAATAAGCTAATGTTTACTTATGGCCTAACAAAGGGAAATACCATACACTTTTACACTCCCATAGAAGAAAGTATTGCTATTTAGACATTTGAGAAAGCACTATTTTTCCATTTAACCATGTTTCAGGGTCAGCAGAGGAATTATTATGTATTAATAGAATTATTTTGAAATAACGAAAAGTCTTAAGTATATTATGTGTATGAGTATTTTCTTAAAAGGAATGCTTCCTTTGGAAAGATCAGATTAGTAACCTTCTTGAAATGCCAGAATGCTACGGATGCTTTTTCTGGTCTCCAGGCTGATTAGGTTTTTCTTTTTAAGTGCTTCCTGAAAAGAAAACAAAAGTGAGCACGTTTTCTTAAGTGAAACATTTGGACATTTGTTCACCCGTGATACTTTCATGGTCGTCCCTGTTTTAAGCTGTGACTGAAAAATAGTTATTTGTGTTGTTTTTTAGACATCTCGAATGAATTTGGCATAAGAACCAAACACATCTGATGAGAGCCAGGCATGTAGGTGAGATTCATTATAGACCAATTGATTCACACATGTTCTTTCTCTGACAAGACAAGATAAGCCATCCAGCATCAAACAGCATTCCCTCCTTTCCCTTTTGTTGTTTGCCAGTTGATTTTTATTCACTGGAAATGCCAATTTTCCACATGCTATTCAAAGTGGAATATTTGACCAAAAAAAAGTGAGAGAAGGAAGAAGAGAATGAAAAGAGGCTGAAGATTTAACTCTTTGCTACCCAACTCTTTCTTTCTTCCTCTTCTTTCTTATTTCAAAGTTAGAGTCATGAAATCCACCAGGAAAAGAAAATGAAATGTTTAAGCCACACCTCTCCTGACAGTCACTGAAGGAAATGTTGCATGGAGTGTTTTGGCTTTTTTTCCCTGCGTCTTAACTTTTTTCTGTCCCCAATCCTCATCATTACCATGAGACCTCAGTGAAGTAGTTTGTTGGGGGTTTTTTTTTCTGTTGTTTATCCTTCAAAAGCTAAAGTTTTAAGAGAGTGAGAAATTATTTTGGCTCAAACCTAATACTCAGCAGATCAGAGAGCACCTTTATTCTCCAAAGAACTCTTTAAATGAGGTCATCTTTGCCACACACCTGCAAATCTTTTTTTTTCACTGTCATCTTTCTCTCTTTCCCTATCATAAACAAACAAATAAGCAGAAATGAGCTGGGGAATAAAAGGAAGATAAGTAATTCGTTCCCAGGCACTGGAAAATCATGATAAAAACAGAATTGCAAGCCTGAAATCTTCTGGGTGAAAAATGGTGAGCAAGATATATTTAGCAGTCCTAGGAAACTCCTATGTGAAAAAGTAGTATTTTCACTCCCTTCCCTCCACTCTATAACTTAGCTCACTCTGAAAGATGCCCTGCCCAGAATTCAAAAAGGAGGGGAGTCAATAATCAGCATATACACAAACTTTGTATTATATACCTACTTAAGTGAGCAGCCTCAAAAATAAAAAAGGGAGAATATAAATCCACCAAAAACACATCAGGATTTCTGCGGATTTAGGATATATAGTTGGAATTGATGCAAAAAGCATGGGGATGAAAACTTGCTCTATAGACTGCTAAGTCAGTGACATTGTTTGAAATTGGTAATCCTAGGTCATTGCTATAAATCAAGGAGAATGTAAAATAATCATAATAAACATTAATATACTATAGAAACTGCTAAAGTATAGTTTATACTATATAGTAGTTATAGTAATGTTTATCTATAGCTTAGCTAGTCCTTTATGTGTATAGCTACAAAGGAAAAATTGAAACAGTCTCAACCTTCAAGAAGTTTTTCAAGAAAGTAACATATTTGGGTAGAGCCAAGATGGTCTAAAAGCAGGGACCCATCTTAGCTCTCCCTAAAACTCCTCCAAAGACTTTTAAATAATTCCCTAAAACAAATTCTGGAGTGGGAAAACCCACAAAAGGAGAGAATAAAACAATTTTCCAGCCTAAGACACCTTACAAGTTTTCAGGAAGGTCTGTTGGAGAGGGGTGGGAGTGGAAAGCAGTCTAGCTCAGACCCCCCCCCCCAGAGCAGACTTGGCCCCAGCAAACCAGGAATAGTACTTGGTAGTGACTGAGTTACCAATACCAACAGCTCCTTTTGGAGTTCTCAGCAGAAGGAGATTTCAGGGATCTTTTTTCTGGCACTGGAAGTAGAACTCTGTTCTTTGTCCATACCTAGATCTAGGTCAGAGTCCTCTATCTCAGTCCTAGGGCAATTAGGAGCACATACACATCAGAGCTTGGACCAAAATATCATAGTTCCAGAGAAGAAAAGAGTGTTTGTGGTCACTCACAGACCAGAATAAGGCCAGCAGAGTAGTAAACACACTTCTCCTTAGAGCATACCTCCTTGGAAAAAACTGAAAACTTATAGGTCTTTAGATGTATCTCTGAAAGCAACTTCACAAAGCCCCAGACACTTGGAACAGTGTGCCTTCCACCCTACAAGCAGAGCTCCATTTTAGCAAAGAGTTAAAAGTAAAGAAATAGGTTGGAAAAATAAACCAATAGCAGAAAAAAAATCTGACCATAGAAAGTTCCTATGGTGACAAGGAAGATAAAAACACATACTCATAAGAAGACAGCAGAGTCAAAACTCCTACATCCAAAGCCTCCAAGAAAAGTATGACTTGATCTAAGACCATGAGAAATCTCAAAAAGGATTTTTAAAATTAAGTAAGAGAGATGGAGGAAAAATTGGGAAGAGAAATGAGAGTGATGCAAGAAAATCATGAAAAAAGAGTCAACAGCCTTGTAAAGGAGGCACCAAAAAATACTGAGGAAAACAACATCTTAAAAAACAAAATAAGCCAAATGGTAAAAGAGGTACAAAAATCAATGAGGAAAAGGATGTGTTGAAAAGCAGAATAGGCCAAATGGAAAAATTCACTGAAGAGAACTACTTAAAAAGCAGAACGTGATAAATGGAGAAGGAAGTGCAAAAGTTCACTGAAAGAAAATGATCCCTTAAAAATTAGAATTGAGCAAGTGGAAGCTAATGACTCTATGAGACATCAAGAAAAAAACTCAAAATCAAAAGAATGAAAAAATAGAAAATAGTATGAAATACCTCATGAGAAAAAGAACTGACCTAGAAAATATTTCCAAGATATGTAATTTTAAAATTATTGAACTTCTGGAAAGCCACAATCAAAAAAAGAGCCTAGATATCAGCTTTCAAGAAATTATCAAGGAAAACTTCTCTGATGCTTTAGAACCAGAGGACAAAATAGAAGTTGAAAGACTCTACCAATCACCTCCTGACAGAGATCCCAAAATGAAAACTTCCAGGGATAGCCAAATTCCAGAATACCCAGATCAAGGAAAAAATACTGTAAGCAGCCAGTAAGATACAATTCAAGTATCATGGAGCCACAGTCAGGGTTTAGCAGTTTCTACATTAAAGTACCGGAGTGCTTGGAATATGATATTCTGGAGGGCAAAGAAACTAGCATTACATCTAAGAATCACCTACCCAGCAAAACTGAGTATAACCCTACATGGGGAAAAAATAGACATATAATGAAATAAAGGGCTTTCAAACATTCCAGATTAAAATACCAGAACTGAAGAGAAACTTTGACTTCCAAATACAATACTTAAAAGGACCATAAAAAGGTAAACAGGAAAGGAAAATCATAAGGGACTTAATAAGGTTGACTTGTTTACATTCCTACAAGGGAAGATACTTGTAACTCATAAGAATTTTCTCATTATTAGGGCAGTTAAAAGGAGTATATAAAGACAAAGGACACACATGTGAGTTGAATGTAAAGGGATGTTATCTAAAAGGAAAAAAAATAAAATTAAGGAATGCGAAAGAGGGATGCCCTGAGAGAAAGGGAAAGGGAAAGGTTAAATGGGGTATATTTTCTCACATGAAAGAGGCAAGGAAGAACTTTCACAGAGGAGAGGAAAATGGGGGAGGTGGTGAGGAATACTGAAGACTTACACTGATTGGACTTGGCTCAAAACATACACATTCCATTGGGCATAGAAATCTATCTTACCCGACAGAAGAGTAAGAAGGGAAAGGCATAAGAGAAGAGGGGGAGGTTCATAGAAGAGAAGGTAGATTGGATAGTCAAAAGCAAAACACTTTTGAGGAGGGATAGAGTGAAAAGGTAGAGAGAATAGAATCAACTGGAGGGGATTGTATGGAGGGAAATAGCAATCATAACTGTATGAAAAAATTTGAAGCAAGTTTATTTGATAAAGGCCTCATCTCTCAAATACAGAGAGAAATGAGTCAAATTTATGAAAGTAAGAGCCATTCCCCAATTGATAAATGATCAAATATCAACAGTCAGTTTTCAGATGAATTAATCAAAACTATTTATAGCCATATAAAAAAATACTCTTAAATACTAGTGATTAATGAAGTGCAAATTAAAGCAATACTGAGGTACTAACACCTATTAGATTGGCTAATAGGACAGAAAGAAGAATGACATGTTTAGGGAGATGCAGGAAAATCAAAATTCTAAGGCATTGTTGGTGGTATTGTGAACTGATTCAAATATTATGTAAAAAAAATTTATATATATATATATGCTCTTTTCAGTGGCAAAGAATTGGAAATTGAGGAGATGCCCATCAATTGAGGAATGGCTGAACAATTTTGTGGCATATGATTGTGGTGGACACTATTGTAATATAAGAAATGAGGAGCTAGATGCTATCAGAAAAATCTGGAAAGCCTAACAGGTATTTATGCAAAGTGAAGTGCACAGAACAAGGAGCACATTGTACACAAGAATTGCAATATTGTAAGATGATCAACTGTACATGTAGCTATTCTTGGCAATACAATGATCAAAGATAACTCTGAAAGACTCAGGATGAAAAATGCTGTCCATCCCCAGAAAAAAAAAACTGATGGAGTCTGAATGCAGATCGAAGCATACTTTTTTACTTCCTGTTTTTTTTTAAGGGGTGGTATTTTGGTCTATGTTTTCTTTTATAATATGACTAATACAGAAATATGTTTTGCATGACTACACAAGTATAACCTATATCAAATTGCTTGCCTAAATGAAGGGGGGTGGGGAGGGAGGGAGAGAATTTGAAACTCAGTTTTAAAAACAAATGTTAAAAATTGTTTTTACATGTGATTGGGAGAAAATAAAATACTAAATTTTAAAAAAATATTGTAATGTTCTAGGTGTGGCTTAATTCCAGATTACCTGACTTTGAAGTCAGCTGAGTATGCACACTACACTCTGTTGCTTCTCAAATATGTATTATACAGGGTGTCCCAAAAGTCTTAATGCAGATCTAAGCTATACTATGCAGCAGGAAAGATGGTAGAGTAGGAAAAACTAGCATAGCCTTACTTCCTTCCACAACAAATTCAACAAAGATCTGGGAAAAGCACCACACCAAGCAATGATTAGAAAGGCCAAGGAAAACACAGTGAGTCATTTTTCCAAGCCATGATCATGAATTCACCTCATAGGTGTTAAAAGGGAAATTTTATGTATGGGAGTTCACCCTGCTTAAAGAAGCAAAACTCAGGGGGGCGGAGCCGAGATGGCGGAGTAGAAAGACTCACCTATGCTAGGTCCGAACCCACAGCCCATGGATTCCCTCTAAGAGGAACTCCTGACAAATTCTGGAGCAGTGGAAGCCGCGCAGAAACACAGTGAAGGAGATTTC
>JAQQSK010012339.1:0-11921 GCA_028658325.1 Potorous gilbertii | reverse complement strand
TCATAATAGTGTTTGCTTCTGATTACCTATATGTAACACTTTAAGCAAAGCACTTTTAAAATATTGTCTAAGAAGTTGAAGAATTAAAACAGGAGCTACATTGACAATAAAATCCCACAACAATCTTTTCTTTTTTACTCTTCTCTCCAATCCTACAAAATCATTAGTAGTGAATAGAGTGTTATGACAGCCAAGTAATCTATTAGGATCTTGGGCTCCAGGAAAGGAGATGTTGAGTCCATGACAAATAAATTCATTATTTCACTGTCCTCCCCCTTTGTCAGACCATATCTGGAACACTTCAGTTCTGGACACTGTGTTGATAAGCTAGTATGTTTAGAGAATGGTAGAACTTCGTGAAGACTGGCTTAAAAACCTGGTGAGTGTTTGCCTACAGGAGAAAAGATTTGGGGAAAACATGTAGAAGAGGGATTAGCCTTATTCTGCTTGTTGCCTAAGGGAAGAATTAGAAGCAATGGGTAAAAGTTTAAAAAATCAAACTTGAGATTGATGAAAGAAAAAAATACTAACAATGAATTCCATCCAAAATTGATATGTTTCCTTAGAATTCATGGGGTCCACTTTACTGGAGATAATCAAAGAAAGACTGGATAACTATTCCTCAGAATTTTGGAGCTCTTCTTCAGGCACAGGAAGGACCAGGTGTCCTCTCAGGTAGCCTGCCAGCTTGGAACATCTGGGATTCTGTGGCTATTCAGTCTAAACATGGTTGCTGTGGAGGACTTTACAATGAAGAAGGGCAACCTAGGTGGAACAAATGCCAATTATTGCCCATAAATATCAATTTCATAATGTTTAATACAGGTGTACAATATTACTTTTGCTGGAAAAGATGAGAAGATATTTTAAGTTCTTTTGAGAATAAAAAAATGTGAAGCCAAATTTCATTTTTTGAAACTCGGTGGGAATACTCGTATAGGACAGCATAGAATAAAAATTTGGCTTGGAGTGTGTAATGTTTTAAAAGGTCCCTGGGTTTCCTCCTTGGTCCTCTTCTCACTTCTCAAATGTCAAAGTCAGAATGACCTATTTTCCCAACGCTGCTGAGATACAAGCCAACATGCTGTCACTAAAGAGTAGGAATAAAAATTGAGAAGCAGTAGTTATCAACAGGTCTCTAAGGATGGCCACTGTTTGGAATGGATTCCCCTACTTTCCAAGCAATGATACAGAGTTTTCAGGGGCACAAAACTATAGTCCTCATGTTTTAGCTTAATTTTCCAGCAATGGTGTTTTGTGGGATTATGTACGTGTGTGTGTGTGTGTGATTCCAAATACGCCATGCAATTTGTCTCTAACACTTGCCAAACTTGGTTTGGAATTCAAGACTGTTCTTAAGATGATTGGGCACCAAAATAATCAGAAACCCTCCATTTTCCAGCATTCCTATAATTCTATGACTAGTGAAAATTTAGGAGAAGATGCCTACCCAAAAAAACAATCCATCATCTCTACTTAGACGTTGGAACAGCTTTGTTTTTTAAAGTGGCAAGCAATGAAAAAATGTAGTTAAGCAATGGAAGTGGTTTGGGGGATTGTGTGTTCTCATTACTTTCATTTTCCATTTTATTTACTTATTCATTTGCTGAGAGCACCTTGCAGTGTATTGGGCAATTCATAGGCACTCCTCTAGGCACTTTTTCTGTAGTACATTAATCCCTTTACTAAGCATGGTTTATAGAAGTGAATATTATCTACACATTGTATGACAAGGGCAGAGTACGTTGGACTACCCTCTAGCCTCAATTTGGATGCTCAGTCCTTCATAATGCATGCGTCTAAGATTATTTCAGCAGCTACACAACCCTTTGGCTAATACTGAACTTTGTTGTTCTTATTCAGTCCTTCAGCCATGTCAGGTTCTTTGTAATCCTGTGGACCAACTGTCTACAGGGTTTGCTTGACAAATAAATTAAAGTGGTTTCCCATTTCCTTCTCTAAAACATTAGTCTCAAATTCCATTAAAACTCCTAAATACTTTAAATAAATTGTTTTCTAGTCAAAGTTCTTCTGTTTTATATTTGAAATGCTGATTTTTGAGCCTACATTTTAAAAATTCCATTTACCCCTACCAAAATCCATGTCACAAATGTGTTTGCTTACTGCACCTTGCAGAATGCTGTATACATAGTAAGCACTTAAAAACACTTGCCAGTTTTTTGTAGAGGTTATATCCATCTTTTTCATTATTCCCATTTTACAGACAAAGAAATTGAAGCTTAGGAAGGGAAAGTGACTTGTCTCAGCTCACATTTAGAAGATGGCAGAGTCAGAAATTGAATCAAGATATAAAGAGAAAAGCATAAATATAAGTCCTGTATTAGATGACCTCTATGAGTTTGAGTTCTTGTTGGAGACATTGCAAAGATCCATAATATATCCTCCCAAGAGTAGCTATTAGTTCCCCTTACAAGCACTCAGTTTATGTCATTAAACAAAAAGAGTATTTTATTTACACAGTAAGGTACAGATAATTCCTCCTGAATGTGAGATCACTGAAAGAAATATGTTCCTTCTCTCCAGAAGATGGTCCTCACTTTCAAAAGCTCAGTGGCAGATGGGCTTGATATCATGAAGACATCATTACATTTTCCCTTATAAACAAAGGGTAATGTGGACCACATTTTTTTTACTAAATTTCCATTTTAGGCAATTGAGAATCATAGTACTTAGAACGCCATATTTGTAGTGAAGAAGTCCTGAGTTCACATTGTGACTAAGACACTGACTAGCTATGGGAACTGGGCAAGTTATTTAAACTTTCTTAGTCTAAATACAGATAATAACAGCCCATAACCTGAAAGTTTGTTTGTTCTTTTGTGCATAAGGATCAAATGAGATGATATTTGTAAAGTGCCTTGCAAACATTAAAAATTATTGTATCTTTTTTAGCTTTCTCCTTCCTGGTAGAGATAAAATAAGCGCATTCTTCATAAGTACATTTTTCTCCTTCCCTATTCACCCAGAATGCCTATTTCCTTCTCCTATGTCACTTCCTCATCGAGTATTGAAGAATTTAGGTGGTCCTTCAACTACTTTTCCAATTTCATTATTTTTCATCTACCTAATCTTTCAACGTGTAAGGCACAGAAATTAGTTTTAGTACAACAGCTCATACTTTATATCAAGATAAGTTCTAAATGGATATATGACCCAGATATAAAATATCATAAATGACTTAGAGGATCAAGACAAAAATGATCTTCCAAATCTACAAATATGAGATGGAAGGGATCATTACCAAACAAAGCATAGAGATGACCTTATAAAAGAAAATGAAGTTGTTATTACCAAAATTTTAAATGGTTTTGCACAAATAAATCTAGCTAAAGTTGGAAGAGAAATAGTTAATAGAGGAGAAATCTTTTTAACCAGTTTCTCTGATAAAAGTCTAATTTCCAAGATGTATATGAAAGTATAATTCATGTGTATAAACATGAGATATTCATAATTGAAAGTTCTCAAACTAAGAAAATTAATCTATCTATGGCCATATAAAGGCAGGTAGGTGGCATAGTGGGTAGAGTGCCAGACCCAGAGTCATGAAAACTCAGCTTCCAAAGTTTAAATCTGATCTCAGACCCTACTCTGTGTGATTCTGGGCAAGTCACTTCATCCTGTTTTCCTCATTTTTGTCATCTCCAAAATGATCCATAGAAGGAAATGGTGAACCACTCCAGTATTTGTTCCAAGAAAACCCCAGATGATGTCATAAAGAGCTGGACACAATTGAAATGACTGAATAACATGACCATATGGGGAGAAATTGTCTTCCATTTTCTTCTAAGCTACAGGTGTAAAGTGAGAGACACAAGGAAAAGAGGAAAATATGTGATACAGGAGTCACATCTATTTTTTTCTTTCATATATAGCATAAAACAGATAGCAGTGAATATTTTCTTCCTTTAGAGATGACTCTATTTAAGTATGTCCCTTAAGAGTCATGGTGACTTCAACTACCCCTTGTATGACTGGAGTTGTCTTTTTTTTCCAGCACTTCTGATACAGTGCCCAAATTTCATATTCTAGAGCAACAAAATTCCTCCTTTCTCGAGGGAGCACAAAATATGAGAGACAGAGAGGTGTAAAGAAGCCCCTCAGCAAGTCCCATGGCACTAGGCAGGACCTATTCATGCTCCTTCCCAGTTCTGGGCAATGGTGCCAAGCAAACCCCTTGAAAAAATTTACCTGATAGTGACTGGATTTCCATACTAATCCCCTTGTTCTTTCAATGTTTATGTTCCATTTTCTTCCTTGTCTCACTGACCCATAACCACTTAATCCTACCCACACTATATGGCATCTCTCCAGTGTAGGGCTGTCCATTCATTCCCCTAAGATAACTAACTGGTAAGTATGATATAAATAAATGTTAATATAATCATAGGAGACAGTTGAAAATCTCTTCACTGCCACCCATTCCCATTACTAATTAACACATATGTGATTTAAAAGTGATGTTTTAGAGATAATATTTCTTTGTTGTATAGCACAGAGAAAGAAAATATCTTTTAAAAAAACAAGGATTCATTCAAAGAACTATGAAGCATGTGGCTTCCAGTCATAAGTCTCAGCATGGGGGATACCTCTACCAATTGCTCTCTGAAAGTGGTGACTGAAGAGTAACATAGAGTTATCCACAATCAGAGGGATCTTGCAGTAAATTTCTTCACCTGTAAAACAGGAGGTTGAATTTGATGATGTCAGATGGCTACTCTAATTCCATAATTCTATGTTTATCCTCTTCATTGAGGAGCTTGGACACCCAGAAGCTCTCTGTAGAGGTTTGTGACCATAACAAAGTTAATATTTGTTATTTTTCTTGTTCATCCTTCATTTCTGAAGATGATCAATGACATCACAGGAGGAATGTCTTGACTTGCAATTGAATTGAATTGAAGTGAGTCAGAGTTATGCAAAGTCATCAACCTCACTATCTCTTCCAGAGGTATCAAAGTCCAGTGGCATGACAAAAGTTAAGACACCTGACATGGGATACAATGGATTACCTTCGCATCTTCGATGCCTCACAAATTTCTAAACACTCCACAGTGCCTGCTTAGGCTGCTTTCATGGCCACTGGAATAAACTGTTCTCTGCTGAGGAGAGTCTTCATATGCTTGAGGTAGACCTCCCCCCCGCCAACTCAATGATAGATTTAAAGCTTGAAACTTACCTCAACTTGGTTTAACCTATATCAAATTCCTTACCTGAGAGAGTGAGCTGAAGAAAGAGAATTTATTTGTCCCATAAGTCTGTGCCAGGGTGAAATATCTTGGTAAGCAGAATTCTGTACTCATTGCAGTTCTACATGGATACATTACAAAATCTGACTGAATTATTTTTTCATGACAATAAGTTGAATGGAACAAAATCTTCTTATTTAAACGTTGCAAGATACAAAGGTTGACAAATTCTAAGGTTAGTCACTTAACTGATGTATTTTATTCACTGTTAGATTCATTTTCAAGACTTACTTAAACATCTTTTGTCCTCCCAAAACTCCATTGTAAACTTTGCTTAACTGTGAGTAACAGGCTGCAATCTTGAGTGAATTATTCTTTGTAAGGTTTGCTGCCACCCAAAGACATAGAACAGGGACTGGTCTTAATTTATCTCTTTGTCTCCAGGGTATGATAGCACTTGATATATTAAACTGAGTCAAAAGAGCATTAATGGAACCAAGATGGCAGAGTGATTGGTAGTTGCTATCTCCCTCCCCTTGTTGACGTTGACGAGCCCAGAGAATATCTCCCTGAGTAAAACCTTGGAATGGTGGGAGCAGCAGAAGAGGTAAACAGACTTTTAGCCTATGAGGCTAGGAATTTGACTAAGGAAGATCCCTCTTGTTGTGGCTGAAGGGGACCAGTGCAGGATCAGAGCTGACCCAGAGAGCCCCACCTCAATACACTGGGAGAAGATCCTGAGGCCTGGGGAGTGAAGCCAGCAACTGCCAACACCAGGACCACAGGCGTGCCTCAGCACCCCAGGGGAATCAGGAAGACACTAGTGCAACCACTGAGTTTGTCTATGATCTAGTTCAGCAGAGGAGACCTCCTGCATCGAGACCATTCTTTCCCCACACTTAATGAGCTAGCTCCAGGGAGCTAGGGAAACATCAGGGAAACCCGAAAAGACCTCACCTGGCCTCTACTTTCCAACACCAGTCAGCTCAGCACCAGGTTAGACGCAGCATTTTAGCTTCTAACTGAAAGAACCAGAATCCGCAACACAGAAAGCCTCAAGTTTTAGGAACAAGAACTGTGGGATAGAGCCCCCTGTGCTCCAGATGCAGAGATCTGCTTTAAAAGCCAGAGAAATGGTCGTTGCCATGAGTAAGAAGCAAAGCAGAAAAGAAAAGACCATGGAATCTTTCTATGGTGATAAGGACCAAACACAAATACCAAAGAAGTAAACATTGAGATTGTACTCCCATTTGAAACTTCAGGAGGGAATATGAACTGGTCTAAAGCATAAAGAGCCTTCTTGGGAGAGCTCAGAAAGGATTTTAAAAGCCAAATTAGAGAAATAAAAGAAAAACTGACCAATGACTTTAAAAATACAAACAAAAGAAATCACAGAATAATTTTAAAGGACAATTGGACAAATGAAAAAGGAAGTACAAAGCCCAACTGGAGAAAAGAACTCCTTAAAAAGAATAATTGGACAGATGGAAAAGGAGATGCAAAAGTTAACAGAAGAAAACAATTTGATAAAAATTAGAATCAGGAAAGTAGAAAGTAAGGAATTTATGAGACATCAAGAATCAGTCAAATAGAATCTAAAAAATGAAACGATAGAAGAAAATGTAAAATATCTAATTGGAAAAACAGCTGACCTGGAAAATAGATCCAGAAGAGAAAAATCTAAGGATTATTGGTCTACCAGAAAGCCATGATGATAAAAAAGATCCTGGACAATATCAACCAAGAAATCAAGGAAAATTGCCCAGAAGTCCTAGATCCAGAAGGCACAACAGTCGTTGAAACAATCCACCAATAACCTTGTGAAATGGAGCCCAAACTAAAAATACCAAGGAAGATCGTTGCCAAATTCCAGAATTATCAAGTGAAGGAGAAAATACTGCATGCAGCCAGAAAGAAATAATTCAAATATCGAGGATATTTGGATAACACAGGACCTTGCAGCTTCTACATTAAAAGATCAAAAGATTTGGAATATAATATTCAGTAAGGCAAAGGAGATGGGACTACAACCAAGGATTAATTACCCAATAAAGATGAGCATAATACTTCAGGCAAGTAGATGAACATTCAGTGAAATAAGTGATTTCAAGACCTTCCTAATAAAAAGGCCAGAACTCAATAGACAATTCGAGGTTCAAACACAAGTCTCAAGAGAGGCATAGAAAGGTAAACAGGGGAAAAAAATTGTTACTCAATATGGACAAACTGTTTATATCCCTATAAGGGATGAAGATAATTGTTAATCTTGAGAATTGCATATTTATTATGAAATATGAAAGGGATATACTTAGATAGAGGGAGTGGGTATAAATCAAATGATGTGATAATAGCAAATGTGCTTTAAGGGTGCAAAGGGATTGTAATAAGAGATATGAAAAGGAGGAGGCAGAGAAAAATAAATTCCATCACAGGAAGAGGCACAAAAAAGTATTATAGTAGAGGGAAAGAGGGGAGGGAGATCAGCATTGTTTGAGAAGTACTTTCATCTGATTGGATTCAAGGAGAGTACAACAAACTCAGTTAAGTATACAAATATAACTAGCTCTACAGGCAGTAGGAGGGAAGGGGGAAAAGGGAGGGGGAGGCTAAAAGGGAAGGAAGAAGTAGTAAGGGAAAGGGGATTAAAAGGGAGGGGACTGAAAGAAGGGAGGGAAGACTTAGGGAAGCAGTGGTCAAAAATTAAAACTCTATTGTGGAGGGGAAGGGAGAAGGGAGAACTAAAAGTATAAACAAAGGGAAAGGGGATGGAGGAAAAGACACAGATTCTAATCATAACTGTGAATGTGAATGGGATGAACTCGCCCACAAAATGGAGAGGGATAGCAGAATGGAATAAAAACCATCATCCAACAATACATTGTTTACCAAAAACACATTTGAAATGGTGCATACGCACAGGGTAAAGATAAAAGGTTGGAGCGAACTATTTTGTGCTTCAGCTAAAGTAAAAAAACAAAAACAAAAACAAAAACAGGGGTAGCAATCCTAATCTCAGACAAAGCAAAAGCAGAAATAGATCTAATTAAAAGAGATAAGGAAAGAAACTATATCCTGCTCAAAGGCACCATAGACAATGAATCATTTTCATTACTAAGCATATATGCTCCAAGTGATATAGCATCAGGAGAAGTTAAGGGAGTTAGCGGAAGAAATAGACAGCAAAACTATACTACCGTGGGACTCAGCTTTGCCCTCTCTGAACTTGATGAAACTAACCTCAAAATAAACAAGACAGAAATTAAGAATGTAAATAAAACTCTGGAAAAGGTAGATATGATAGATCTCTGGAGAACACTGAATGGAGATAGACAGAAATATACCTTCTTCTCAGTGGTACCGGGCACATGTACAAAAATTGATCATGCCCTAGGCCATAAAAATCTCACAATGCAGTGCAGAAAGGCAGACATAGTGAATGTATCTTTCACAGGTCATAATGCAGTAAAAATTATATGTAACCAAAGGCCATGGAAATATAAACCAAAAACTAATTGGAAACTAAATAATCTAATCCCAAAGAATGAGTGAGTGAAACAACAAATTATAAAAACCATCAACAACTTCATTAAAGAGAATGAAAATAAAGAGACAAACTACTAAATCTTGTGGGAGATTGCAAAAGCAGTTCTTAGGGGAAGTTTTATATCTTTGAATGCCAACAGGAATAAAATAGGGAAAGAGGAGATAAAATGATTGAGCATGCAGCAAAAAGAATACATCAACTTATTACCAGAATAATATATTATGGTCATATAGGGTTTATACCACGAATTTAAGTCTAGTTCAATATTAGAAAAAACTTTATAATTATTGATCATATCAACGACAAAACTAACAGTAACCACATGGTTATCTCAATAGATGCAGAAAAAGCTTTTGACAAACTACAACACCCATTCCTATTGAAAACACCAGAAAGCATAGGAATAAATGGAACTTTCCACAAAATAATAAGCATTATCTACCTAAAACCATCAGCAAGCATTATATGCAATGGAGACAAGCTAGATGCCTTTACAATAAGATCAGGGGTGAAACAAGGACATCCTTTATCACCATTGTTATTTAATATGGTATTAGAAATGCTAGCTGTAGCAATAAGAGAAGAAAAAGAAATTGGAGGAATTAGAATAGGCAAAGAAGAAACTAAAGTTATCACTTTTTGCAGATGATACGATGGTATACTTAGAGAATTCCAGAGAATCAGATTAAAAACTACTTGAAATAATAAACAGCTATGACAAAGTTACTGGTTACAAAATAAACACATAAAATATCCGCATTTCTATATATTGCTAACAAAGCACAATAGCAAGAGATAGAAAGAGAAATTCCATTTAAAGCTACAGGAGACACTATAAAATACCTGGGACCCTACCTGCCAAAACAAATCCAGGGACTATATGAACACAATTACAAAACGCTTTTCACACAAATAAAGTCTGATCTAAGTGAGTGGAAAAATATCAGTTCCACATAGGTAGGCCAAGCTAATATAATAAAAATGACAATTCTGCCTAAATCAATTTACTTAGTCAGTGCCATACTAATGATACTAGAGCTAGAAAAAAAATAACATCAAAATTAATCTAGAAGAACAAAATATCCAGAATATCAAGAGAACCAACGAAAAGAAATGCTAGGGAACGTGGCCTAGCCCTACTAGATTTCAAATTGTATTATAAAACCTCAATCATCAAAGGTACTTGGTACTGGCTAAGAAACGGAGGAGTAGACTAGTGAAATAGGTTAGGTACTCAAGACACAGTAGTTAATGAATATAACAGTCTACTGTTTGATAAACCCAAGGACCCCAACTTCTGGGATAAGAACTCTCTGACAAAAATTGCTGGGAAAACTGGATGGCGGCATGGCAGAAACCAAGCATAGACCAATGCCTCACACCATAAACACAAATAAAGTCCAAACAGATACATGATCTAGTAGACTTAGAACACCTTTGAAATGCTTGGACTTAAAAATTTCCAAGGACCCTTGAGGCAAAATGCCTCAAGAGAAAGAACTATGGAATTTGATCACAGATAGAAATAGATCATTTTCTTTTGGATTATGTTTTGTTTTGTGGTTTCTCCCATTCATTTTAATTCTTCTATGTAACATGCATTTAATAAGAACGTACATGTAGAACCTGCATAAGATTGTATGCTGTCTCAGGGAGGGAGTGGGGAAGAAGCAGGGAATGAAAGGGAAGGAGTAGAAAAACAATCTAAGATATATTGAAATGATTGTCAAACACTGAAAACAAATAAAATAATTTAATTAAAAAAACAAAAGAGCAATGATAAACTGACTTTAAATACACACTCTCCTACTTATTAGCTAATTGAAAGTTACATCACCTCTAGGCTGCAGTTTTATAATCTGCAAAATGGGGGGCTTTGAATAGATGACTTCTACTGTCTCTCCTTCTCTGTGATCAAATAATTTTGACTTTTATGCCCTAAAATAATCTTTTTCTTGGAAAAAATTCAGCTTGCTTATATGGAAAATATAACTCATTGCATGCTTACCTTGCTATAGGAAAAAAAAAAGTAAGGGGGAGGAACCACGATGGTGGAGTAGAAAGACACACTTATGCTAGCTCTAAAACCACAGCCTATAAAATATCTGTAAAGAAGAACTCCTAACAAATTCTGAAGCAGTGGAAGCCACAGAACAACAGAGTGGAGGAGATTTCTGTTCCAGAAAGACCTGAAAAACCCTCACCAAAGGTCCATCATGCACGGGACCAGAATGGAACCCAGCCCTACCTTGGCTGTGCAGCCCCAGGAGGAGTAGATCTGAGCAGGCTTCAGGGATGGAATCTCCAGTGGCCGTGCGGGTCGCACTGCAGGTCAGTGAGAGAGACTTACGGGCTGGCCAAGAGGGGAGCAGGGTGTCTCCATAACTCAGGTCCCCTTGGGAGGCAGTGGCAGAGGCAGCAGGTGTCAAGAGGCTCCCAGAGGAGGCAGGAGCTCTGCAGCAGCTCCATTACAGAAGATCTCTGCATAAACCCCCTGAGGGAACTGAGCCTGGGCAGCGGCCCTGCCCCCACCTCAGACCTGATATAATCTTACCCTGAATAACAGCCCCACCCACTGCTGAAAGCCCTGAGGCTGGGGAGCAGCATTTGAATCTCAGACCCCAAGCACTAGCTGGGCAGATCTAGGCCAGGGGGTGGAGAGAAATCTCAGAAGTCAAGTAACTAGCTGGGAAAATGCCCAGAAAAGGGAAAAAAAATAAGACCTTAGAAAGTTACTTTCTTGGTGGACAGATGTTAGCTCCTTTCCTTTCTGATTAGGAAGGACAATGCTTACCATCAGGTAAGGAGTCAAGGCCTCTGTATCGCAAACATCTGAAACAGACAACCAATGGGCTGAGGCCATGCAAGAGCTCAAAAAGGATTTTGAAATCAAGTTAGACAGGTGGAGGAAAAACTGGGAAGAGAAATGAGAGAGATGCAAGAAAAGCATGAGAAATGGGTCAATACCTTGATAAAGGAGACCCAAAAAAATGCTGAAGAAAATAACACCTTGAAAAATAGGCTAACTCAATTGGCAAAAGAGGTTCAAAAAGTCAATGAGGAGAAGAATGCTTTCAAAAGCAGAATTAGCCAAGTGGAAAAAGAGGTGCAAAAGCTCACTGAAGAAAATAGTTCTCTCAAAATTAGAATGGAACAGATGGAGGCTAATG
>JAQQSK010012338.1:0-11921 GCA_028658325.1 Potorous gilbertii | reverse complement strand
AAATTTTATTTAAAATTTTTGAATCAATATTAATTAGCTATTATTATTTTTCCTCCACTTGATCCTTCCTTGAGTTTGAGAGTGGGGTTACATTTGTCTCATAAAAACAAGTTTGGTAAAGTGTTTTCTTTTTCAATTTTGTGGAATAATTTGTCTACTGTAAGTATTAATTGTATTTTAAATATTTCACATAATTTGCCTATAAATCCATCTGGACCAGATTACCGCCCCCCCCCTACCTTTTTTGCAGCTGATACATTTTAATTTAAATTTTAAAATTTATTTTTTAATTCTCATTCTTTTCTAACATATAATTATATATAGTTAGTTCAGATAACTATTTCTTTCTTGTAATTTTACCTTTCCTTTTTTGTAATTTGTTTTTCCTCTTTTTAAAGTTTCATTAGTTTTTTCAAAGAACTAAGTTTTAATGTTCATAATTCCATTTTCCAATTTTATTATTGTTTTTCGATATATCTATTCCAATTTCCAAGCTTTCCTTACTTGTGCTTTTTTGTGCCTCTTTCTTTGCTAATTTTTCTAATTCATTTGCCTATTAATTAATCTTTATTTTTTTTACTTTTACTTTTTATTTGTATTTTCAGTTCCAAATTCTCTTCCTCCCTTCACCATTTACCCCACCCACTGAGAAAACAAGAAAGACAATATGAAGTCATAGAAAACATTTCTATATTAGCCATTTTCTGAAAAGAAAGACAAGAAAAATAAATGAAAAAATATCCTTCAGTCTGCACTCTGAGTCCATCATCATTAGACTTTTGAAATTGTCTTAGATCATTGCATTGATCAGAGTTACTAAGTTTTTCACAGTTAATTTTCATTACAATATTGCTATTAATACATATGCTCTTCTGGTTCTGTTCACTTTGTATCATGTCTTACATGTCTTTCCAAATTTTTCTGAAATGATCCCCTTCATTATTTCTTATAGCACAATAATATCCCATCACATTCATGTACTATAACTTGTTCAGTCATTTCCCAGTTAATGGGAAATCTTTGCCACCACATAAAAGAACTGCTATAAATATGTTGTACATATGTGTCCTTTTCAGTTTTCTTTGATCTTTTTGGAGTGGAGACCTAGTAGCAATATTTCTGGATCGAAGGATATACACAGTTTTATAGACCTTTGGGCATATTTCTAAATTGTTCTCCAGAACAGCTGAACCAGTTCAAAGCTCTACTAGCAGTCCATTAATTTACCTCTTCACACATCTTTACCTCTCACAGTTGACCTCTCACATCCTCTCCAGTATTTGTCACTCTGTTTTTTTGTCATCTTAGGCAATCTGATGGGTGTGAAGTGGCTCCTCAGAGTAGTTTTAATTTGCATTTCCCTAGGTAATGATTTAGAGCATTTTATATGACCTTTGATAGTTTACATGATTTTTGATACTTTTAATTTCTTCCTCTGAAAGCTCACTGTTCATATTCTTTGACCATTTATCAAATGGGAAATGTCTTCTTATTTTATAAATTTATCTCAGTTCTCTATATGTTTGAGAAATGAGACCTTTATCATAGAAATTTGCTGCAATTTCCTCCCCCTCTCCAGTTTGCTGCTTTCCTTCTAATTTAGGATGCATTGGTTTTGTTTGTACAAATCCTTTTAATTTTATGTAATCAAGATTATTCATTTTACCTTCCTTGAATCTCTCTGTCTCTTATTTGGTCATGAGCTCTCCCCCATTCATAAATCTGACTGGTAATTTCTTCCAGGCCCTTCTGAGTTGTTCATGCTGTCACCCTTTATGTCTAAAGCACATGGCCATTTTGAACTTACCTTGGTAAATGGGGTGAGATGTTTGGTCCATGCCTATTTTTTTCCAGATTACTTTCCAATTTCCCTAGCAATTTTTGTCAAATAGTGAGTTTTTGCCCCAGTAACTGAGATCATTCAGTTTTGCAAACACTAGGCTTTTGTGCTCTTTTGCTTATTTGTATATCGTATACCCAATCTATTTCATCAACCAACCACTCTGTCTTATTCAGTACCAAACTGTACTGATGTTTACCACTTTTTAATATAGTTTGTTATCTGATTACTACTAGGCTCCCTTCCTTCGATTCTTTTATTGATTCCCTTGATAGTGTCAATCTCCTGGTCCTTGAGATGAATTTTGTTATAATTTATTTCTAATTTTATCGAATAATTCTTTGGTAGTTTGATTTGCATGGTACTGAATAAGTATATTCATTTAGATAGTATTGCCATTTTTATTTGATTTGTTCAGCCTATGGTTGATTAGTATTTCTTTAGTTATTTAGATCTGTCTTTATTTGTGAGAATGGTATTTTGTAAGTGTGTTCATATAGCTCTGTTTGTCTCTTGACAAATAAATAACTGACTATTTTATATTGTCTGCAGTATATTTAAATGGAGTTTTTCTTTTTTCCACTTCCTGCTAGATTTTGTTAGTAATATGCAGAAATGCTGATCATTTTTCTGGATTTATTTTATATCTTGCAACTTTGCTAAAGTTGCTAATTATTTTGACAAGTGTTTTCGTTGATTCTTTATGACATACTGTCTGTGAAAATGGTAGTCTTGTTTCCTTGTTACCTATGCTTATTCAATTTTTCTTATTGTTTTATTACTATAACTAGCATTTCTAGTAAAACATTGATGACTAGTGGTGATAATAGACATCCTTGCTTTACCCCTGATCTTTCTTTAAAGACTTCTAATTTATCCTCATTGCAAATAAAACTTGCTCTTGGTTTTAGATAAATGCTATTTATTTTAAGAAAAGTTCCATTTATTCCTACACTTTGTAGTAGTTTTAATATGCATGGGTGTTGTATTTTGTCCAAAACCTGATCTACATCTATTGATAATGATGTGAGTTTGGTTATTTTCTTTATTGAGTCAATGATGGTAATAGTTTTCCTCATATTGAGCCAGAACTGCATTACAAGTATAAATCTCTTCTGCTCATAATGTACGATCTTTGTGACATAATGGTAATCTACTTGCTATTATTTTATTTAAAGATTTTTCCTCAGTATTCATCAGGGTAATTTGTTTTTGTTTTTTTCTTTGTTTTTGCTCTCCTTACTTTTAACTATCAAAATTATGTTTGTGTCTTAGATGGAATTTGATAGGACTCCTTTATCTCTTTTTTTCCAACAGCTTATATTAGAATTTGTTGTCTAATAATCAATTATTTCTCATCAATATTTTTTCTGTCAATTGTTTTTCTTATGAGATATTTCACATTTTATTCTTTTCAGTCTTTTCTTGATGTTCTTGTTTCTTGATTTCTCATGGAATCAGTAGCTTCCACTTACCAATCTGATTTTAAATGAGTTACTTTCTTCAGTGAGGTATTCGACCTCTTTTGCCATGCGGCCAATTCTGATTTGTTAGGAGTTATTTTCTTCAGTATTTTAGTGCCTTTTCTACCAAACTATTAATTTTCTTTTTATAATTTTCTTTCATTGCTCTAATTTTCCTCCAGTCTTTCCTTTATTGCTCTTATTTTATTTTAAAATTCATTTTCTTGTTCTTTTTAGAAATCTCTTTAGCTCTCCTAGTAATTTTTGACATTATAAATTTTTATTTTCTTATTTCTCTGACAATTTGATTGTAACTATCACTTTTTAAATTCACTCGATGCATAATATATTTTATTCCAGCCTTTCCTGTTCATTCTGTATGTGTCTCTCCTTGTAAATGTATCTTATGTGCAAACTTATTCAGTCATTCCTTACTTTCCAATTCATTGCCTCTGCAAAATGAGTTGCTATAAATATACTTGTACAAATTTTTATTTTTCTTCTCTTTGCAATACAGTAGTGGTATTGTTAGATCAAAGGGGATAGCACTTTGGTTATAGTTCCTAATTGTCCTCCAGAATGGTTGGACTAGTTCACAAGTCCTTCAGCAATAAATTATTTTCCCAATTTTTCCCCATCCCCTCTGGCATTTGTTATTTTTCTTTTGTGTCATGTTATACAATCTGATAGTTATGAGGAGGTATCTTGACTTTTTGTTTTCCAGATGAATTTGTCACTGGTTGCATACATACATATATATACATATATGTGTGTGTGTAGGTGTGTGTGTGAGTGTGTGTCTATGTATGCACACACACATACGTGTATACACATGTACGCATATCTAGGTTGTTTAGATCTGTATTTGTATAAAAAGTATTTTGTAATTGTGATCATCCAATTGTCTTGGCAGTACAATACTCCCAAGTATTTTATATTGTCTGCAGTTATTTTAAAGTGAAATCTGAACATATTTTTTAGAAGCAGAGGACAAAATAAATCTAGAAAGGACTCACTGATCATCTTCTGAAAGGAATATTATGTTAAAATTTTATCTTATTCTGATAGCCCTGACCACCTACTCCTTTTTCATTCAGCATAATAGGTAAGTTTATGAGTAGCCAGTATAAAGTAATAGTCATAGGAAGCAAGATTGCAAAAGGGAACCAAAAAGTTACTTACAGACTGTCCCAAAAATCAAAGGAGCATAATTTCCAAGCTATCACATATTAACTGAAAATCACATCCTCAGACTATGTGCTAAATCAGGGGAAGCCATTCAGGGAAGCCAATCAGGGAAGTGCACATTAGATGAACTGTACTCAACTGAAATAGACAAACAAGAGTTGAACACGTATATAGATATGTACATAGAATTTGTTGTAGAAAAATATTAAACTCAATAGGGGAACAAGTGGGGAGAAAGGTTGGAGTTAAAATGGAGTATGGTACCGAGAAGGTAACAGGCACAAGAAAAGCAAACTTCCTGACCCCAAAATGGGACTTGAAAATGGGAACAAGGAAAAGAGCCATAACTAAAGGGATATCTTTTGTTATTTTTAATATAACTAAGGTATACCTAAACAAATGGTGGTATTTGGAATGCATACATATTGTCTTTCATTTTTTAGATTTTTAAAATTTTGTCCCACTTAATGGTATTTTATTTTTTCCACTTACATGTAAATATAGTTTTTACCATTCATTTCTTAAAATATTTTGCGTTCTAAAGTTTTCTTCCTCCCTTCCTCCCCCAGACAGCAAGCAATCTGATATAGATTGTATATGTATAATCATGTTATACATATTTACACATTATTCATGTTGTGAATGAAGAATCAGAACCAAAGGGAAACAAAAACAAGAAAAATTAGTCAAAAAAGTATGCTTCAATGTGCATTCAGAATCCACGATTCTTTCTCTGGATGTGGATAGCATTTTCCATCATGTGTCTTTTGGAATTGTTTTGGATTATTGTGTTACTGAGAAGAGCTAAATTTACAAAAGTTGGTCATCACACAATGTTGCTGTCACTGTGTACAACGTTCTCCTTGTTCTTCTCCCTTAACTCAGTAACAGTTCATAGGTTTTCTGTAATCTACTTGCTCATCATTTCTTATAGCACAACAGTATTCCATTACATTTCATATGAATATTTTCAAGTCATAAGAAATGAAAAAGAGACAATTAGAGCAAATCCTGGGTGACATGACTTTGTTCACAGTGAAATGAGCAGAACCAGTAGAACAATTTGTAAAAGGGTAACAACTTTGTAAAGAGAATTTTGAAAGATTAAAGAAATCTGATCAAAACAATGAATAGTTCTATCACCAGAGGACCTATGATGAAGCCTGTTCCCCATTTCCTGACAGAAATTTGATGGGTATAAGATGAAGAAATAGACATGAATTTTTGGACATGGACAAGATATGCTTTCATTTTATTAACTAAACTTGTTTTTTGGAAAGGACCTCTCCCCCTTCACATTTCTTGTTTTAACTGGGGAAGAGGGTATTCCAAATGACTAATTATGATGTGAAAAAAGTGAGACATTATAATATTTTTTTAAAAAACAAACGAAAGAGAACAAAAGAAAGTTCTGAAGGAAGCTGAGAGAAGTAGGACATTTAAAAAATATATTATTTTTAAATTATTTTTTTCTTATTCTCCCCTTTCTCCTTCCCAACGTGAAAAAATGAAAGAAGACCCTTATGACAAATATGCATAGCCAAAACAAATTTCTACACTGGACAGTCTTATCTTGGTGTACAGTGTGAGATATTGGTTCACATCTAGTTTCCGCCATGTTGCTTTTACGTTTTCCCAGCAGTTTTGTTAAACAATTAGTTCTTGCTACAGTAACTTGGGTCTTGGGGTTTATTGAATATCAGTTCGCTGTGTTCCTTTGTTTCTTTCTTTATGCTGTGTACCTCTTTTTCCCATTGGTTCACATCCCTCTTTATCAATCAGTACCTTATCATTTCAATGCTTTGTAACAAAGTGGAGATGTAAAGTTGCTAGGCACCCCTCCTTCCTAGTTGTTTTTTATTTTTTCTTCATTCTTTTCATTCCTTCCAATATATTTCATTATTATTTTTCCTTTGATAGTTTGATTGACATACATTGAATAAGTAAAGTTACATAGGTAGTATTGTCATTTATATTTTATTGCTGTGACCTACCAATGAACAATTAATATAACTACAATTATTTGTCTGTTTTTATTTGTATAAAGAGTGTTCTCTAGTTCTGTTCATATAGTTCCTCTATATATCTCAATAGGTAGCCTTATAAATACTTTATACAGTACTGTTATTTTTTTCAATGGAATTTCTCTGTTTTTTCTTGCTGACTTTCATTGGTAATATACAGAAATGTTGATGATGTGTGTTAATGTTATATAACTTTGTATAAATTTTTTCCAGTTAATCTTCAAAAAGTAATAATTTTGTTTCTTCTTTACCTATGTCTATTACCTATTCCCTTTACTTATGTCTATACTTTCTTTTCCTAAGGAGGATAATTTTGAAAGTTACATGTAGAATTAATTATATACTTTTTAAAAAAGGAAGTGTGAAATGTAGATTCCTATTTCATTTGGAATTTTTGTGTTTTTCTCTGACTCTCGAAAGAATCTTAGTGTTTACATTCAGAATAAAAATGTTAAAAAGTGAAATAGAAGAATAGTGTGATATCAGACTAAGCACTTCTTTTTCTTAAAGAAAATATTAAGAAAAAAATTATTTCCTCAGCATAAGTCTTTTCCAGACTTACCTGAAAGAAGGAAACCATAGTGCTTAATCACACTTTTTGGAAAACAATAACATCTACTAAATGCACTCTCCTGCCCGACACTGCCTTCCTGTTAGGAAATTGTAAAATGTCAAAAATAAATTCTAAGATTCTAGGAAATGGATAAATATTGGTAAGAAGCCTTAGAGTGGGAATGCTTTAACCTGGTTGAAGTCACTGTCTGTTCACCCTTAACCAGATTGAATGGTTTTAGGGAAAAAAAACCCTTTAAGGTGTGCAAAAAGTTAAGTGGTTATTGTTCTGTCTCATGAACCAATTATTAACCAAACTGTTACCTAAAATCTGAACCCATAATCTTGCCTACAATTTTGTCTTTTGTTTGAAAATATTATAAATTCTAACTCCAAAATGGCTTTTGTTAGAGATTTTCATCGTCCTGGGGGTAACTCTGCCAGTCTTGCATCCTCTGTATAAGCAAAATTGTTTAGTATTAGTTTAATCTAAATTAATAAAAATTGTTTCTGTCAGGCTTGTGCCTACAGCTCAGAGTACAAAATTTTCTTCCACAGTAGGAAAAATTGAATGCATGATAGAAGGCTCTGCAAAGAAGGAGAAGCTCTGGGAGCAAGAAAAACAGATGTGGAACAAAAGAAAATACTAAAGTGAAGGAAAATTTGACAGAATGATGACTTACGTTGCTTCAATGATTATAAAATACTTTCTCAACAAATCTGTGAAGTAGTTGGAGCATATATCATTAATCCCATGTTATATATAAGGAAAAGTAGATGGAGAGAAGTCAAGTGACTTCCCCATGATCTGAATTAAAATTCAGCTTCAAACAGTTACTAGGTGTATGACCCAGAGTATATCACTTAACCCCTGTCTGCCTTAGTTTCCTCAACTGTAATATGGGAATAGTATGGCACCTTTGAGTTACCTGTAAGTTGCTTATCACAGTAGTACAATAGTAGCATAGTCTAGCATGTAGTAGGTGCTAAATAAATGCTTGTACTTTTTCCATCCCACCCCCATAGTCTTGAAGATAGCATAAGTTAGAGTTTGGACCCAAATACTGGCCTTCTGAATTCAAGTCTAGAAGCCTTTCCATAGTGCAGCTTACATTGTCCTAATTTATGTTCCACATCCCCTTTCATGGTATAAATTCCTTGACTATAGCATCCATTTCTTATTTCATCTCTGTATCATGGTGCAGTGGAAAAAACACTGGCTCCATCTCTTTCACTTACTGCTGTGTGACCTGGCACCATAACTTCATTTTTCTGCACCTACATTATTCATATTATGTACTTAAAAAAGAACTGTCAAATGTAGATTTTGGAAAAGACTTAAGCTGAGGAAATAATGCAAAATCAAGAATCTGAACTAGATGAACTCAGAAGTCCTTTTAGCTCTAAATCTCTGATCTCCAACCCCCCATCCCCTGGCACAATGCACATAGTAGCTCTTAATAATTGTTCATTTAAATGAAGGCTGTTTTCTCTATATGTAATTGGAAGTTTCTGGATATATTAGCAAATATTCATTGCCAATAATAAGCAATACTCAGTAGATACTATATGTTCTTTAGGCAGATTTAAAATGTAATCAAATATTGTGCCATCTCGAGCAAGGGAAGCAAGTAAGGAATACCACGATCTCTTTTGGCAACCAATAAATGTAAATTGAACAGTACCTTTGAATGCATTCAAAGAGCTGTAGGACAGAGGTATCAAATAGGATCTCGCAACCCTCCCCAGTACAGCCAGAAGCAGATATAATGTAATTGGGAAATATTTAACAAAATAAATAAAAATGAAATAAAATATAAATAACATTAAATTTTAAAACTAAGTCAATATGTGGCTTGCAGGGATCCTTATGTACTTTAGTGGTCCTATGTCTATTTGAGTTTGACACTACTCCTGTTGGGAAAGATTTATTCTAGAATCTGCCTTAAGTAACTATGATTTCCTCAGTGACACAGATCTCAAAAACCTTTATGATTTAGTAATTGGTCTTTGAGAGTTGTCATGGCCAAAAATTTCTTCACCCTGAAGCCAGCATGATGAAGACCCTTTTTAAAAATTCATCCAGGCTGTGTCTGCTCAGCTATCCTTGTCAATGTCATATGTTAACAGCTGATATCCAATTACTTTCCAGCTGTTTGGAAGGAAGATACTGAGCATAACACTTTATTCCTTCTGTTCTACTTCAGACAGAACAATGAACATCAAGAGGAATGCTTGTCAGTGTTTGAGGGTGATGAGATCGAGGGGACATCTTTCTATTTATGAATAGAACAGGATCTTCTAGATTCAAATTTGTGTCTCTTAATAACTCATGTTGCTGGAATTGAAGAGGTGACTTTCAAGAATAAAGAGGGGTCCTCGATTCAAAGCTGATTTGCTCTTTGGGAAAAGGGTGGGGCATCTCACTTAACTTTTGGTCTTAGAGAGCTTGAAGTGTAGGAGATAATGATATTAAGGACCTAGATCAGCAGACTTTGTTACTCATTGGTTATACTAGCACATATCCAATCTTCATAAGAAAAACTGCATGGGATTTTAAAGGAATAGATTTTTCCTCTTTTCTGTTGAACTGAGAAGTCTCAAGTGACTCCAGCTCATTTTCTCTCCTTCTGTTAGAGTGGAGTAGTAGAACTCTCTGTTCTACTCCCCTTCTCTTCCAGAACAGTATGGAAAATCATGACTCCTTACCTTTTCTGTGTGGAGTGGTGGATAAAAACCTACTGAAATTGTCACCAGCTGTCTTTTTCTCTTCTTTTCAATGCTTTTTTTTTCTCTTTGCTAGGAGTGGGAAGTTAGCGTAGCCTCATGTCAGAGTAGGCAAGCCACACAGTGCCTAACAGAAGCATCCGTTACTCTTGTTCTTTCAGCAGTAATTGTGTGCCTTATATTTTTTGTAGTTAGGATTCTACTCTGATTGTATAGTAATAAATTTTGATAGACACTTATGTTTGTCATGCCACTTGCCTCCTGCCAGAGGTGATGAGCTTAAAATGTGGAAAGAGCCATTGATGTGGCTAATGTGAGAATTTTTTTTCTGGCTCTCGATTGAAAGATTTTGGTGGTTCCTTGTAAATACATCTCTCTGAAGCAAATTGTGGTTCTGGTAGAGTTTAAATACCACCACCGAAGGTCCCTAGCCCTCAAGAGATTGAAAGTGCAGCAGCCTTGCTAGTGGTTCCATGAGAGGAGAGATGTGCAGTTCATCAGCAGGCTACTACTTAAAGTCATTTCAGCTCAGTGGGCCAGGTCAGAGCTGGTGCTTTTCTGGCATAGCTCAAGAATCCCATGGCACCTCCATGCCTATCTTATCCATAGCTTCTAATCTTAGATAGTTGTCTGAAACTTAGGAAAGTTAAAGATTTGCTTCTGGTCACGTAGCTAGTCAGTGTTAGAGATAGGACATGAATGCATTTCATCATGTCTTCAAGTGCAGCTTTCTGTTTGTTCTGTCATGCTCTGTCTCAATCCAGAAGGCTGTGTCAGTATCTTTTGTTCACTCCCATGAACTGAGCTATTTCATGCTATAGAAGTACAAGATTCCTCTCAGCTATCTCATACATTTGCATTAGGGAGAAGTACAGTTATTCTTCACAGTTATCTCATCTCTTACCTGTTGTTTGGGATTTTCAACAGTCACATTTGTGCTGATTGTAGTTTACTGGTTTTATGATGTGAAAACCTGTTCTCAGGGGGAATCCAGCTGACCCATTTCAGGTTGGTTATCTGACCAATGTCAGTGAGTCTTTTGGCGGCTGCTTCTTGGGGTCATATTTGTAGTGAAAAATTCCCCCTTTTCCAATTCATATATGATATGCATTGCCCTGGTCCTTATTGACTACTTTAAGGCCAGGTAAGTTATATTTCACCTTACCCCCCAGTGTTCTTCTGTACCTTCAAGGGGTTTCGGAGTGTCCCAGTGCTTTGCAAACAGCACCAGCCCCCCACTTTCAGTGTTCCTCCAATGTAGGTGTCCCCTGCACCCTAGTTCTATTTAGCCACTAACAGTAGGATTAGTTTTTATGGAAGAATATTTTCTTCAAAAGGTATAATCACAAATAAATAACTTATACCCCCAACACATGGCAGGCATAATTCTTGCCCTACTTCCATTACCCTCCTTTGTCCCATCTCAGGCTCTGGGTGGGTGGGGGGATTAGGTTTAAAGTAACTCAAGTCCATAAACAGCCCCCTATACCACCCAGGTTTAAGTCTGAGGAACTCTAATTTCTTCTGGCTAGGTTTCCTTGCTAGGCTGACTGTATCTACTACCCTACCTACAATCTTGGATCCAAGGTTGTCAGGGCTCAAACTCCCAGGTTTGGTGGGGATCACCTCTGACATCTGAAACTGAGGAGAATAAACAAAACAGAAGAGAAATACGCACCCCGTGCCCATTTCTCAGACCTGGGGCAAAAGAGGGAAGGCAGAGGAAGGAAGTTCTTCCCTACTCACTACTTCAGATTGTGGTGCCTATACTGTGGGTGAACCATAGTCATCACCGTCTGGATACAGCAGATGAGAATGTACAACAGGAAAGCAACAGAAAGCATGACCTCAGTGTTAGCAGTTTTAAAGACTTAGGCAGCCAATCAAAGGAGGCCATCCCCATTTACTTGTAGGAGGACACAGAGGCCGCCATATTAAGAGTACTGGACATACCCAGACAAGCTTCAGTTAAACAAGCAATTTAGAATTTGTGATAAACGCATGATATACTTTATTGCTGATGAGTGAAAGCATTCGGAATCATTTAGTCTTCAGTAATATTTCTGGGCTTTGTTCATGTTAAAATCCATTCTAAAAATAGTAGCATTTTTTTCCGAACCAAGGACT
>JAQQSK010012337.1:0-11921 GCA_028658325.1 Potorous gilbertii | reverse complement strand
CATATCTCTTCGTCCTCAGAGAGGAATGGTGCAATCCTCTGGTCACCAAGAAAATAACCTTCTATGGTCTTAGTTTTTTCCCCTTTTCTGGGCATTTTCCCAGCCAGTTATTTGACTTATGAGAGTCCTCTCCACCGCAGCCTAGGTCTGCCTGAACTAGTGCTTGGGGTCTGAGATTCAAATGCTGCTTCCCAGCCTCAGGGCTTTTGGTGGCAGGCCTGACTGCTCTTCAATGGGAGCTTATCTGTTGGTTCTCAGGTGGGGCTCAGTTCCCTCAGGGGGTTTATGCAGAGATCTCTTGCAATGGAGCCGAGGCGGAGCCCTTGCCCACCCCGGGAGTCTCTGGCGGAGCTGCCTCCCCCTCGTCTCTGCCGCAGCCGCCGCCTCCTGAGGGGGTCTGAGTCCTGCAGATACCCCGCTCCCCTCTCAGCCCGTCTCTCTCACTGACCTGTGCGTCTGTGGGTGGAGCGAACTTCGCAGCTGCCAGAGATTCAGGTCCCTGACGCCTGCTTGGGTCTGCTCGCTCCTCTCAGTGCCCCGCGGCCGGGGCGGCGGAGGGGAGGACTCTGCTCCCATCCGGGGTACCTTTGCAGTGGGTTTTTCAGGGCTCTCTGCAACGGAAATCTCCTTCACTGTGTTTCTGCCCAGCTTCCACTGTTCCAGAATTTGTCAGGAGTTCTTTTGAGAGGGAATCCGTGGGCTGTGGGTTCGGAGCTAGCAAATGTGAGTCTTTCTACTCCACCATCTTGGCTCCGCCCCCCCCCTCGCTTTCATTTCTTTTCCCAGTTTTTCCTCCACCTGTCTAATTTGATTTTCAAAGTCCTTTTTGAGCTCTTCCATGGCCTGAGCCCATTGGATATCTATTTCAGATGTTTGGGATACAGAGGCCTTGACTCCTATGTCTTTACCTGATGGTAATCATTGTTTTTCCTTATCAGAGAGGAATGGCGCAATCATCTGTTCCCCAAGAAAATAACCTTCTATGATCTTAGTTTTTTTACCCTTTTCTGGGCATTTTCCCAGCCAGTTATTTGACTTCTGAGAGTCCTCTCCACCTGGCCTAGGTCCACCCTGCTAGTGCTTTGGGTCTGAGATTCAAATGCTGCTCCCCAGCCTCAAGGCTTTTGGTTGGAGGCCTGGCTGCTATTCAATGGGAGCTTTATTTCTGGTGCTCAGATGGGGGCAGGGCCTCCTCCCAGACTAAGTTCCCTCAGCGGGGTTATGCAGAGACTTTCTGTAATGGAGCTGCTGCTGAGCTCCTGACTGCTCCGGGAACCTCTGGCCACCTGTTGCCTCTGCAGCTGCCTCTGCTGCTGCCTCCCAAGGGGCCCTGAGTCCCGGAGACACCCCACTCCCCTCTCAGCTTGTCTCTCTCACTGACCTGTGGGTCTGTGGGTCGATGGACCTTCGTGGCTGCTGGAGATTCTGTCCTTGAAGCCTGCTCGGATCTGCTCACTCCTCTCAGTGCCACAGCCAGGGAGGGCAGGGCTCTGCTCCCGTCCAGTGTGCGATGGACCTTTGGGATCGGTTTTTCAGGACTCTCTGGAATGGAAATCTCTTTCACTTTGTTGCTGTGTGGCTTCCAGTGTTCCAGAATTTGTTGGGAGTTGTTTTTAGAGGAAATCCATGGGCTGTGGTTTCGGAGTTAGCATATGTGAGTCTTTCTACTCCACCATCTTGGCTCCGCCCCTCTCCCCCCCCGAGTTACTATACTTTTAAAGGTGTTACTTTCTTCAGCATTTTTTGAGGTCTCCTTTAGTAAACTGTTGACTTGATTTTCATGATTTTCTTCCATCACTCTCATTTCTCTTCCCAACCTTTCTTCCACCTCTCTTACTTGATTTTCAAAATTCTTTTTGAACTCTTCCATGACCTGAGACCAATGAATGTCCACTTTGGAAGTTTGCAATTCAGAAGTCTTGATCCCTAGGTCTTCCTCTGATGGCATGCATTGCTCTTCCTCATCTGAAAGGATGAAGAAAATACCTGCTCACCAAGAAACAACCCTCTGTTGTCTTATTATTTTTCACGTTTTGGGGCATCTTCCCAATCAGTCACTTGACTTTTGGGTTGTTTGTCAAGGGGAGGGTATACTCAGTGCATCTCTAAGTTCTCCATTTCTCCAAGGTGGCCCAATGAAGGGAGAGGAGGTTATTCTTTTCCTGGCCTGTGCTCTGGTCTGTGAACAGAATTTCCTTTCCAGAGCCTCTACCAGCTCCACCAAACCAGCACTCCTCCTCATCCCAGGGCAGTCACTTAGGGCTGAGATTCAGATCAGCTACTCAGTTTCACCAGGGGATTCCAACAATGCCTGGGACTGGGGCTAGACTGCTGCATTGCCTTCTCATCCAAGTGAAAGAGTTTTGTCAATGACTCTGAAGGTGTCTTTAATATTTGTGAGTTGAGGAATCTGGGACCCACAGCTGCTACCTGTGACACCTTGAAACTCACTCCAGTCCTGTCCTTACAGTGGCCTAGCCCATGCTGTGCTGTGTTCTGCTCCATGCCTGGTGAATTAGCCTTTCATGTAGGCATTCCAGACTGCCTTGGGCTAGAAATCTCTTTCAGTTTATCGTTGTGGCTTCTACTGCTCTAGAATTTATTTAGAGTCATTTCTACATGTATTTTGCAGGCTAGGGGATGAGAACTTCTAGAGGTGTGTCCTTCTCTTATGCCATATGTATGCACTCTGAGGCTGAAGTTTTACTTTGGACCTTAGTTTTCAGTAAGAAGGTTTGAGTGCCAGATGAGGACTCTGGGAAGCCACTAAGGAGCCCCCTAGCTTTCAGAATCCAGATGTGGTGCTTCCCTCTCTGGTAATGATGATCAGACAGCTATACCTGTCTGTTGAACTATAGTCAGGCAGAAGAAGTCATGTCTGTGATTACTTTTGAACTTACTGACTTTAAGTGTTTGTTTGTTCAGATAGGACTCTGGGAAGCTTCTAAGAAACCCCCCAGCTTTGAGAACCCAGA
This sequence comes from Potorous gilbertii, assembly GCA_028658325.1. Lineage (NCBI taxonomy): Eukaryota > Metazoa > Chordata > Mammalia > Diprotodontia > Potoroidae > Potorous > Potorous gilbertii. Next base: position 8,946 of record JAQQSK010012337.1, on the reverse strand, counting down.
TGCCGTGCTTCCCTCTCTGGTAGTTATGTTCAGACAATTGGAGTCTAATTGTATGTTGAATTCAAGCAGAGGAACCCATGTCTGTTGATCTTTTGATTTCTTAGTATTTTCTTTGAAATTCAAGGTGCTGGCTCCCTGAACTAACGAAATGATATATGTACTTGGTTAAAGGACTAATACATGTGCTTGATTAAAGTGGTTGTAAACCCCCTGAAAGTTGTTTTCCTTTTACGTATGCAGGTCTAAGAACATGATATCAGGATCCCTGTGTCTATTGGGGTGCTTACTGCTACACTGCTTTACAAGTTGATTAGTTAGTTTGCTTTAATGGATTATCTTGCCACAGTGAGGACCGGTAACCTACTATAAAATCTAAATTTGTAGTAAATCCAATTAGCTTGATTTCATCATTTCCTTGAGCTTCTTTCAGCAGTACATGGACAGGAGTGAAAATAGTGTGTGATGGAAGTTATCTAAGACAGAATCTTAGCAGGGAAATATCATGCAATAGGATGAGGTACATAGGATGAGAAAGACGAAGACTATACAATTGAACTGATTTATCAAGGAGTAGGTAGTGGGAAGAGATGAGGATATATCTCAGAAGTAAGGAGATATGAAACCATTAAAGGATAGAGACATTGAAAAACATTGTAAGGATGAAGAAAAAGTTTTGGGGTGGCAAACAGAAAGTGGAGTGGGAAGATAACAGATTGTGATCAGACAAGGGAATCATGAAAATGGATCTGGTATGTTTTTAGATGATAGCAAGATCAAAGATATAATCATATCTGTATGTAGTTAATGGTGGGGTGGAGGAATGAGTCATGAAAAATAAATTGAGGAACTATGAAATTGTGCTATATAAAGGAGTATCTCTATATAGGCTTAAATTTCCTAGTGGGTAGATAGGAGAGAGGATGCCAGCCTTCAATGAGTGCCAGAAGATGAAAGGAGTAGGAAATGCAAAGATTTCAGGTAAAAATAAGTTTATTACCAATGGATCAAGTTTTCCAAAGAGCCTTTACTCAATTCCTTTTTACCAATTTCATTTATAGCTCTTTATGTGCCATCTGCCTTTCTCATGGGCAATACAGGATTACCGTTAAGGAGAGCTGGTGCAATAAAATTCTCTATTTTCATGCAAGGCCATCATTAAAGATGAAATATTTTTTCTGTTTATTGATCTTTTTCATTTTCATTTGTTTATTTAGAATTTTATTTTCCCCCAGTTACATGTAAAAACAACCCTCAACATTCTTTTTTAAAACTGAGTTCCAAATTCACTCCCTTTCTCCCTACTCCACCCCCATTGAGAAGGCAAGCAATTCGATCTAGACCACACACATGTGTGGTCATGAAAAGAATTTCCATAACAATCAAGATAACACAGACCAAAACAAACAAACAGACGAACCACAAGTCAAGAAAAATAAAATTAAGGCAACAACTATGCTTTAATCTGTATTCCGACATCGTCAGTTCCCTCTCTTAGAATGGACAGCACTTTTCATCATAGTTCTTCAGAGTTGTTCTGGATCATTGCATTGCTGACAAAAGTTGTGGATCATCCTACAATAATTTCTGTTACTTTGTACATAGTGCATTTCATTTTACAGCAGCTCATGTAAGTCTTCCCAGACTTTTCTGAGAGCATCCTGTTCCTGAGATGAAATATTTTTTCTACCCCTCTGGGGGTCCAATATATTTTGGAGTTAACTGGATGGGATAGTTTGGGTCACTTCAAGGTTTTCCATTTGACTCCACCCATAATAACTCATATGGAAATTGCCAAATAGGACCCCAAAGTGACTAGCTCCCAAGAATTCATGATACTCATTGATCCCCTGCAAGGGTTTTAGAATGTGATGCAGAAAACCATGGTACTATTGTGAAAGGGCCAAAACCAGCCCACCAGTTGTTTTTCTATGACAAATAAGCTGAAAAAAAATTAAATAAAATTGCAGGTATGAGTAATTCCTTATATCACTAACTTCAAAAAGCAGGTGGAGTGGGGAGAAGTGATAATCTTGATTGGAACCTTTTATAGTTTTAACTGTCTCTGTAAAAGTAAGTGCTCAGAGAGTTCCCTAAACCAATGGAATTCTGCTGAGGAGAGTGTTTCAGCATTGGTTTTGTTAGACCATGCCCTTAGGAGCTATTGCTCCAGTAACTCATTAGATTGCTATTTGAACTTCTCTGGCAACCTCCCCAATTCTTTGGTAGTGAAAGCCATCTCCTCACCCCTTGCTCCCTCAGTAGAGAAAACACCTTCTCTGGAAGAGTAGATAACATAAATCTTGAGCTTTTTTTTTGTATAAAGCATCAGTGAGAATTATTTTCCAAGTTTCTTCCTTACTTTTGTTCTCTTTTTCCTATCTTATTGTTCTGATCTCAGTGAGATGCAGCAAAACCCCTGAGTAGGAGATTATGCTTCCATATCCAGGCTTATGTTTTCCTATCCCCAGCCTGTCAGAACATATCTCTGTATGGAAAGTTTCATTCACTTGAGCAGTCATCAGTTTCATTATTTGAAACTTAGTTGAGCTTTGTCCCCAGTGGCCAAATGTGTTGGCCTAGTTTACTTTCAGTACCTTATCCTAGTAGTCTAGTTTCTACAGCATAGTCTCAAGAAGAGAATGCATTTTGGCAAAAAAAGATATTCTGGCAACCTCCTCCAGTAGCCACTGGGCATTATAATTCTTTTGAAGGAACAGGAGACTCGCTTTCTATTATTTTGAGAGAATTCTTTATAGCCTTCTAGAAGGGCCTTTGACATTGGGTATCAGGTATTATTTCTGGTCACCTGATTATATTGCCCTCCTTATCTGCACCACTCTTTCATCAATTCAACCACAACGTGAGTCATGAGACCATTTTTTCCCAAACACCTACTCTGCTGAAAGTTAGTTTCATGCTTAGCTCTATCCAATACCCTATTAGTTCAGGTTCAGTGTTGGGACAAAATAAGAAATGCATAGATAATTCAATAACTAATAAAAGGAAATTTACTTAACGCTAACATAACACAGATATAGTAGCATGGATTTTGGATGGCTATACAGTTTGCTTTTTCTTATACAAAGTTTTCAATGCAGTCCAATGATGCTGGTGGTGATTGTTTTCCTCATCTTGTATCATTCTCCAGGTATTGAGAGCCCTGACCTTATGGACTTTATGTTCCTACATTACCAGGAAATATGGTCAATGTGTACAAATGTGATCAGAGAATCCCAGGATGTTGTGCCTAGGAATGCCCAGCTCGAGTTTTGTTCTACACCAAGGCAATCAAGTTCTGTTTTTGTCACTTTCTGAGTTAAAAAAATAATAGTAACAAAAATATGTTTTAAAAATAAGCAAAATCAACCAAACCAAAAAGACCTAACCCATGTTGCTTGGAGCAAAATAGGCACCAAGTGTATATTGGTCTTATCACAACTACCTTAAATTCTTTTCAACACTGGAATTTCATGATTTTAAGACCTTATGAATGTGCACGTGCACACACACACACACACACACATTTCTGTCTGTTGAAATATTTTTTTCTTCAGATATAAATCAGAGGTCACATCTTCAATAAAGCCTTCCCTGGTACTCATTTTCCCAGACCTGCAAAGCCTCCCCTCCTTGGCTCTCTTGTTAACACTTGCTTGGCATATATGTACTTACCATATTATAATTTGTATTGAAGTTGTTTTTTTTCTTTAATTTCTGTCTCATCTCTCTAACTTGATTGTAAATAGTTTTTAAAACCATATTTTGTTTCTTTTGTTAAATATTTCCCAATTACTAAAAAATTTATAATAATTTTTTAATAATTTTGAGTTTCAAATTCTCTCCTTTGCCCCTTAAGACAATTTTATATCAATTTTACATGTGAGGTTGTGCAAAATATACTTACATATTATCCATATTGCAAAAGAAAACACAGACAGAAAGCTCCAAGAAAAATCAAGTTAAAAAATGTACTTCAATCTATAATTACAATTCATAAATTCTCTCTCAAAGTGCATAGAATATTTTTGTCATGGGTCTTTTGGAATTGTCAAGGATAGTAGTCCTGATCAGAGTGGCAAAGTCTTTCATGGTTGTGGAGGTGGGGGAGGGACACTATCTCAAGCTTCAGTCTTTTTCACATAGCTGTTTTCTGAGCTCACTCTGGAGAAATGGAAGTTTTCTGTGTTTCCAAGGTGATGTGATCTGGGGAGAAGTGTGGTCACTGCTGTTCTGACCTATACTCTAGTCCTTACACAGCAAGGTCCCCTGATTTCCAGGGATTGCAAATAAGTAGTGCTCCTCCTGGACATTGATCCTTGTGACCAAAAGTGATCGTGCTCCTCAGGGCTTTTACTCCCTCTTAAAGAAAAATGCTCCTCTCCTTTCCAAAACTATGACTAAGAAGTAAGTATAAACAATAGGGTTGCCAAATAGTGTCTGTCCTGTATCCAGTGTGAACACAGAGGTTTCATTTTATCACTTTCTGATCAGTTGTCAGGTCTATTTACCATCTCTGGTTGAGAACTCCTGAAGCTGCTGCTGTTTCTGTCACCACCACCCAATCCCATCCCTGGTGTTTCATCCACATGGACTTTGGGTCAGCCTCCACCCTCATGTCACAGATCCCTATTTCTGATCTCCTAAGTTGTCTTGGGCTGGAAGAATGTCTCATTCTGAATTTTGATTAGATTTGCAGCTCTGTAATTCAATGTGAAATATTATTTAAAGTTGCTTGGAGGAAAATGTTGGGAGAGCTCAGCTGAATGCATTCTCTACTCTGCCATCTTGGCTCTGGCCCTAGAACTTGTCTGTAGACTCTTTGAACACTGGGATCTTGTCTTATTCAAACATCTTGTCTAGAATAGGCAGGGTTTTTTTGGTAGAATTTGCATTTAGTCTCCAAAGAATTTGTGTTTTTTATTCTCAAATGTTATAGAAGTGTGTGTGTGTGTGTGTGTATATGTGTTTGCCTAGGTTCCAGTCCTTCCTTTGAAGACTTTGTTCTCTGTAAACCTAGACAACTCATTGGGACTCTCAGTTCCACAAGCAACTCTCCAAAACCACAAGTTATAGAGCAAATTTTGATCTTCATTGGGAGAAGAAATTTCTTCTTTTCCCCATCCAAAGCTCTGTGATGGATAGAGAGATTGATAGATAAGTATTTTATATATTCTGTACCTAAGTATGTTCTCTTTGTATCAATAGAGAGCTTTGACTTGGTATTTGTTTTGGAACAATGCCTTTGATTTCACCTCTCTTTGATATCTTTGGTATCCCTCTCTCTGCTAAAGATATTCAGTGCCATATTTACAACTTAAAGGTATTAGAGAATGCAAAGAATACTGAAAGGTTAAGTGATTTTTCCCAGGGTTCTATAGCCAGTATGTGTCAGAGAGAAGTTTTGAATGAAAGTCTTCTAAGTTTTGAGACCAGTTATTTTTCCACCATCCTGTGCTACATATATGAGTTTATGTAATGTATACACATATAATCCACATGCATAATATACATACACATATAACTATCCCTTTAATTTAAATATATAAGATCCCTAAGAAGGACTTATCGTCTCAAATTAAGGAAAAGGCATCTCATAATACTCATAATGAAGGGCAGAAAATGACATGAAGTAAGTGAGTAGCCTTAGTAAAATAAGACATAAGGTATATTGAAAATGCTACTCTTTCTAATGTGTCTCCTCATAATGTCCTTGTTGAATATAAAAAAAATTTAACATAACATTAGGTTTTATAGGATTATAAAATTATATGAGATTGCTTGTTCCAGTTTTACAAAAATTAGTCCACGTTGTGCATTTCCTGCAAGGGACATTGATTATGCACACCTAAGATTTCAGAAAAGGAAATGTGGGTCCCTTGCAGGCTACCTGATGCTTTCCGCATTTGTACCTGACTGAGTTTCTAATTAGAAAAATAAATAAAACATGAAGCATAAATAATGAGGTCTAATGAAAGCTACATCGTGGGAATAATCTAAGAGGATATCCAGGTCCAGAAGTGCATTTGGTACTCAGGAAGAAAGCTAAAATGAATTCCACAGGAAAATGTATTTGAAGTATGAGAGTGGAATAAATGGAATGTCTCTTCTGAGAAGGGGATGGCCTACTTTGGGATCAGGCAAATAATTCCTTTTTAAAATTACATTTAATGATATCATTTGTTTTAAAACTCATATAATCATTTCCCAGCAATAAACAGGAGATAAAATGGATAATATAATGCTTGCTTTGAAATGTAATTAAGAATTTAAATTGTTTTATAGAAAAAGGATCCTAAGACAAAGTTTTAAAAAGTCCTGCAGAGAAACAAGAGATTCTCTAAGATCCAGAATGATGTGAAAAAGAAAGGCAATGTTGAAGAAATATAGGAATTCTGGTTAAACTTGCACCAAAGAGAAGAAAGACTCTTTATAGATTTGAAGGCAATGAACACAGAAAGAAAAGAAATATGTGGCACCTTGGAAAGGAAAGTTCAGTGATCAAAGACAAAGATTTTTTTTAATAGGACTGAAGTGGACTGGATGAAGTCAATTCTCTTCACTCAAAGGCTTTTGGTGAAAGGAAAAATAGCAATAAAATATTAGGTGATACTTTTAGAGCTACCTCATTACAATATATCTTCCACTTCACTGATATCCTGATTAGGTATTTTGAACCAAATTGATTCAATAAAATATTGTATCATCATGTAGTCCACAGCATTAATAAAAGACTTGCCATATATGCAAAAATATTGTATCAGCATCAAAACTACATCTCCCAAACATGTATTCATAACCCTCTCTATATGTACATATATAACAAATCCAAAACAACACACCTAAAAATTTATCATTACATAGTGAAATCTATAATTGCTACAAGAAGAGGAAGAAGAGCAAGGTGAGGAGGACAAGGAGGAGGAGGAAGAAGAAAAGAAGGAGGAGGGAGGAGTGATGTTTGCATTTGTGTGATGTCAAACAAAATAGGGTCTTTTGCTATTTTGTTTTATATAATCAAGTGCCTTTGTTTGAATCTTGCCTTTATCATAAAGAGTCTTTGCTAGGAGTAAAGTACAGAAACAAGAGTTTCTTTAAGTAGAAACAATATATACACATATATGTATATATTTATATTATTAATTATTTTAATGTGATTAAATATCTCTCCCATCCATTAATGGGCCTGCCCATTAAGGGGAGTTTAATTAGGGAAGGTTTGTGGGAAGGTCCAAGTCTTTTGTTAATGAGGCACTGATTCTCAAGGTGATGCCCCCTGGCTCTAAAAAAGGTATAGATACTCTGAGTTGAGGTTTTACTTTGGGGCTTACTGACTGGAAGTGTTTGTTTGGCCAGAGGAGGACAATGGGAAGCTGCTAATGAACCCTCCAGCTTTGAAAACCCAGATGTTGGTGCTTCCCTCTCTGGTAACTATGGTCAGACAGTTGAAACTATCTGTTGCATTCAGGCAGAGGAAGCCATGTCTGTTGATCTTTGATTTCTCTGTATTTTCTTTGAAGTTCAGGGTGCTAACTCCTCTGAACTAGGTGAAAGATACATGTGCTTGATTAAAGTGATTGTTAATACCTCAAAAGTTGCCTTTCCTTTTATGAATGCAAATCAAAGAATCTGTGTTATTAGCCCCTTTCTGGTGTATGTTGGGGTGCTTACTGTTACAATTGGGGCCACCAGGAAGTTTGATTACATGAAATTAGAATAAACTGAAGACATGTAAAAGGTCCTACAACTCCATGGTTCCAAAGTTCTCAGCTCTGAAATTAAGCTGGAAAAAGCAGAAGAGAACAAGAAAGACCAAAATGAACTTTGTCAAGTATCTGAGGGATAAAGTAACTCAAGAGGAGCTTAGGGAAGTGTTTGAAGTCACTGTTGAGATCAGACTGCTCTGCACCAAGGATGAGACCCCTAAAGGAATTTTCTCCATTGAATGTCAGCAGACACAGAAGTGAGCAAAGCCTTGGAAGAGAAGCAGAGCACTAAGATTTATGGCCAGGTACACATTCTGGACTACACAGGGGAGAAAAGCTGGTGATAAGAAAACTGTGGAGATGGAAATACTTCCTGGACTATGAGGAACAACAAACCATAGTACCTCCTGAACCATGTTGTTCAGACCCTATTGCTGAATAATTTCACCTACAGTGCCATGGAGGAGAATTTTCAGGAAGAGTTTGAGAAGGCAATGTCCATCAACTTGTCCCAGAACAACAAAGAATGACCTAAAGTCTATGCATTTATTGCATTTGCCTCTGTGGAAGATGCAAAAGAAGCTTTGAATTCTTTTTTCTTTAATTTTATTTATTTATTTTTGTTAATATAATTTAATTTATTTAACTTTTTACACTCATTTTCACAAAATTTTGGGTTCAAAATTTTCTCCCCGTTTTTCCCCTCCCCCACCCAATAGACCCAGCATTCTAATTTCCCCTATCACCAATCTGCCCTCTCTTCTATCATCCCTCCCTTCCCTTGTCCCTATCTTCTCTTTTGTCCTGTAGGGCCAGATAACTTTCTATTCCTCATTATCTGTATTTCTTATTTCCTAGTAGCAAGACCGGTACTCAACAGTTGTTCCTAAAACTTTGAGTTCCAACTTCTCCCATCCCTCCCTCCCCACCCATTCCCTTTGGGAAGGCAGGCAATTCAATGTAGGCCATATCTGTGTAGTTTTGCAAATGACTTCCATAGTAGTCATGTTGTGCAAGACTAAATATATTTCCCTCCATTCTATCCTGCCCCGCATTGCTTTTATTCTCTCTTTTGATCCTGTCCCAACCCGAGTGTTGACTTCAAATTGCTCCCTCCTCCCATTGCCCTCCCTTCCATCAACCCCCACCCTGCTTATCCCCTTCTCCCCCACTTTCCTGTATTTTAAGATAGGTTTTCATACCAAAATGCATGTGCATTTTATTCCTTCCTTTAGTCGAATGT
>JAQQSK010012336.1:0-11922 GCA_028658325.1 Potorous gilbertii | reverse complement strand
TCAATTATCTGATTTGAATTTCCGATAAATTGGAGTGAAGTGAGACTTGAGGCAAGCAGACCTGCCAATTAGCAAAAAACATAAGTGAGTCAATAAAGTTTCTAGAATCTAGGAACTCTAATAGATAGACTATATTCTCTGGGAGAAACCTAATGAACTAGGTTGAAGAGAGTCATTTTTCCTCAATAAACACATGATTTTAGAAATTTAAAGAACCCCTTGTGTAAGAATAGAATGATGGTAACAGTGTAGGAATAGACTAAAGTTCTTTGAATAGGATATAAAAATTTTAACGGACTAGAAGTTCGATATGAACAATTATTTTCCAAAAGGAAAAAAACTATGAGGGGGTGGAGGCAAAATGGCAGAGAAAGGACAGCTACTCACCTGGGCTTTCCCCAAAACCCCTTAGAATACCTTTAAATAATACCATAAAACAATTTCTGGAGCAGCAGATCCTACAAAAAGGTAGAGTGAAATAATATTCCTGCCAAAGACAACTTAGAAGATCAGTGGGAAAGGTCTTTTGCATTTGCCTGAGAGTAGAGCACAATTCAGAGCACAATCCATGTGCCAGCAAAGATCCAGCACCAGCAAACCAGGAGCAGGCCTTGGGAGCCACAGAGTCAGCAGGAGCAGTGTCTGCTTCCACAGTTGTCAGCCCACAGATGATAAGGAGGTTGAACAACTGATCAGATGAGAATTACAGGGGTCTCTTTGTTAGCACAGAGGTAGGACCCTGTTGTTTCACCCCAACCTGAATCTGGGTCTTAGTACTCTTTGGCAGTCCCAAGGTGAGGAGAAGTACTAGCACACCAGAACTTGTGGCAGCAATAAAGAGGGGCCCTTCTTCACAGTTCCAGGGCAGAAAAGAGTACACAAGCCAGGAGAGTAGTAATTACCTCTCTGTAAATCATGCCACCTTGGAAAAACTGAAAACTTACTGGTCTCTATAAGTATCTCTGAGAACAGCAGCACAAAAAGCTTGGGACAGTGCTCCTTCCACCTTGAAAGAAGAGCCCTACTTTAATATAAAGTTAAAAGTCAAGAAAAAGTCTGGTAAAATGAGCAAACAACAGAAAATAAATTCTGAGTATGAAAAGTTACTATGATAACAAGGAAGTTCAGAAACAAACTCAGAAGAAGATAACAAAGTCAAAGCTCCTAGATCCAAAACCTCCAAAAAGGCATGAATTGTTCTCAGGTCATGAAAGAGCTCAGAAAGGATGCTGAAAATCAACTAGGAGAAGTAAAAGAAATGATGCATGTCATGCAAGAAAATCATGAAAAATCAGTCAACAGTTTGGTAAAAGAGACACAAAAGTACTGAAGAAAATAACACCTTAAAAATTAGACTAGGCCAAATTTTTAAAAAGGTACAAAAAGCCAATGAAGAGAAAAATGCCTTAAAAATCATGAATGATCAAAAGGAAAAAGAGGCCAAAAATTCACTGAAGGAAAAATCTCTTTTAAAAGTAGAACAAACCAAGTAGAAAAGGAAGTCCAAAAGCTCACTGAAAAAAATAAAATTTCTTAAAAATTAGAATGACATTACAAGAAATCAAGATAGAACAAAACAAAATCAAAAAAAAAATGAAAAAATAGAAGACAACATAAAATATCTCAATGGAAAAACAACTGATTTAGAAAATACATCCAGAAGAGAGAATTTTAAAATTATTGCACTACCTGAAAGTCATGAGCAAAAAAAGATCATAAACATCATCTTTCTAGAAATTATCAAGGAAAATTGCCCTGATAGTCTAGAACCAGGGAATAAAATAGAAATTGAAAGAAATTGAAAGAATCCACTGATCACCTCCTCATAAGGATCTCAAAATGAAAACCCCCAGGAAGATTATTATAGCCAAATTCCAGAGCTTCGAGATAAAGGAGAAAATATTGTAAGTAAATAGAAAGAAATCATTTAAGTATTGTGGAGCCACAGTCAGGATAACATGAGATTTAGCAGCTTCTACATTAAAGAATTGGAGGGCTTGAAATATAAAATTCCAGAGAGCAAAGGAACTAGTATTACAGGCATGAATAACCTCCCCAGAAAAACTGAGGATTATCCTTCAGGGGAAAACATGGATATTTAATGAAATAGAGGATTTTCAAGCATTCTTGAGGAAATGACCAGAGCAAATAGAAAATCTGACTTTCAAATACAAGACTCAAGAGAGGCATAAAAAGGTAAAGAGGAAAGGGAAGTCATAAGTGACTTAATATGGTTAAACTATTGACTTTGCTACATGGGAAGATGATTCTTGTAGCTCATAAAACCTTTCTCATTATTAGGGCAGTACGAAGGAGTATATCTAGACAAAGGTACAGGTGTGAATTGAATATGAAGGGATGATATCTAAAAAATAAAATTAAGGGGTAAGACGGGAATTTACTGGGAAAAAGAGAAAGGGAGAGGTAGAATGGGGTAAAACATATGATATTAAAGAGACAAGAAAAAGCTTTTACAATCCAGGGGAAGGGAAGGGTCAGCAAGGTGGAATGAGTAAACCTTACTTTTATCAGAATTGGCTCAAAGAGAAAATTACATACACACTCAATTGTGTATAGAAATTTATCTTACTCTACATGAAAGTAGAAAAGGAAGGAGACACAAGAGGAGGTGATGATAGAATGGAGGGCAGATTTGTGGAAGGGGTAGTCAGAAGCAAAGTACTTTTGAGGAGGGACAGGGTGAAAAAGGGAGAGAATGGAATAAATAGGGGGATAAGATGGAGGGAAGTATAGTTAGCAATAGTAACTGTGAAAAATTTTGAAGCAAGTTTCTTCGATAAAGGCCTCATTTCTCAAACATGGAGAACTGATGCAAATTTATAAAAATAAAATGTCGTGCCCCAATTGATAAATTATCAAAAGGTATGAACAATTTTCAGATGAAGTAATCAAAGCTATCTATGCTTATATGAAAAAATGTGCTCCTCACTATTGAATGGAGAAATGCAAATTAAAACAATTCTCAGGTACTACCTCATACCTATAGATTGTCTAATAGGACAGAAAAGGAAAATGACAAATTTTGGAGAGAATATGGGAAAATGAGAAATGAATACACTGTTGGTGGAATCATGAACTGATTCAAACATTCTGTAGAGCAATTTGGAACTATGTCTAAAAGGCTATGAAACCATGCATATCCTCTGAGGTACCAATGCATCTCCTAATATCCCAAAAGAGATTTTTTAAAAAGGAGAAAGACCTATATGCATAAAAGTATTTATAGCAGCTCTTTTCTAACAATTCTTTTGTCAAAGAATTTGAAACCAAGGAGATACCCATCAATTGGGGAATGGCTGACCAAATTGTGGTATGTGATTATGATGGAATACTATAAAAAATAGGCATGATGCTTTCAGAGAAATCTGGAGAGACTTATATGAACTGATACAAAGTGAAATATACTGTATACAAAGTTACAACAATATTGTAAGATGATCAGCTGTGAATGACTTAGCTATTCTCAGCAATACAACAATCCAAGACAGCTTTGAAGGGCCTGCCATGAAAAACATTATCCATCCCCAGAGAGAGAACTGATGATGTCTGAATACAGATTGAATCACACTTTTTTAAAATTTTCTTTGTTTCTCTTGGGGTTGGTGGATTTGTTTTGGTCTGTTTTCTTTCACAACATGACTAATATGGAAAGGTTTTGTATTTGCGTTTGCACATATATAACCTATATCAAATGGCTTGTCTTCTCAATGAAGCCGAGGGGGAAGGGCAGGGAAGGAAGAGAATTTGGAACTCAAAGTTTTAAAAACTAAAGTTAAAAACTGTTTTTATGTATAACTGATGGGAAATAAAATACTAAATAAATTCAAAGAAACAAAAAAATGTATGAAAATTTAAGCTGCATTAATATAGACATAGTGTCTAGAACAAGAGGGATGATAGACTTATTTACTCTGGTTCATACCATATCAGGAATACTTCATTTGATTCTACATATCACATTTTAGCAAGGATATTTCAAATTAAAACTTGTCTGAGCACCAATATTTATATAGCACCTACTACGTGCCAGGGACTGTGCTCACTGACAAATACTCTCTCTTTTGATCCTCATGATAAACCTGTGCTATTAATAATAGGGGCTAATGTTATCCTGATTTTACAGTTGAAGAAACTGAAGCAAGCAGAGTAGATGACTCACCCAAGGTCACTTAGTGTTGGAGGACAAAATTTACCTTAAATCTTCCTACCTCCAGGTCTAGCCCTCTATCCACTGCACCATCTAGCTTGTGAAGGAACTGAAGACAATATTACCTAAGTATCAAGTGAAAGTTGTGATGTTTATCCTGGAGCAAAGAAGTCTGGGGTGGGAAGTAGGAGCTGCTTTCAAGTTTCTAAAGAGCTGTCTTTGGGAAAGAAATGGGGTTTGTTCTGCTCTCCTAAAGAAGAGTCCTAGAAGCAACGGAAGAAAGTTGAAGAGAGGAAAATTGAAGCTCAGTAGATGTAATAACTGCCTCCCAATCATAGCGATCCAAAACAGAATTGAGCTTCTTAGAGAGTAATGAGCTCATCATCATTAAAGGACTTCAAAGGGAAGGCCAAATAATAGCATCTTGGAAAAGGAATTCCTCTTTAGGCATGGGTTGTGTGAAATGAATTCTTATTCCTCTGCAACTCAGAGACTCTATGATTCTGAAATCATGTGATTCTGTCCCATTCTGAACCAAGTTGACTTCTAAATGTCCCTTTATGCCAGCAATTTCTGCCAGTATATCTTTTATATTTTGATCAATCCTAACATCTATATTAATATAGTTTTGCTGTACTCAAAAACAGGTAGTCCTGGGTTTGTTGCTGTATATAACTTGTTACTAATAAAGGGAACTCATAGAGAATATTATTTCTGAGAATATACTTCAAGAAAGAGCCCCAAGCCTTCAGATGGTAGTGGTTATGACTGTGTCACAGGTATTTAAGAAATCGTTTCTAGAACTTTCTGGGAAATGAAAGCGAGATTAGATTTGTTCTGCTTTGGCCACAGAGGGCAGAACCACAAAGACATAAGTGGAAGTTAAAGAGGAAGATTAGGCCTGATGTAAGGAAGAACTTCCTAACAATTATAGCCATCAAAAATTGATATGAGTAGCCTTAATGGTTAGTGAATTCTCCCTGACCAAAGGTATTTAAGTACAGATTGGATATTGTAGAAGAGATTCTTATTCAGATATGGGTTGGAAGAGATGGTCAACTATGTCATTTCCTGTTTTTTATCCTCAGATTCTGAATCACTCAGTGATCTCTGAAAAATCATGTAGAACTATAGAGTTACTATAAGACTATAGAAGAACAGATGCCATTTCACTTTCCAATTAAGTGCTCTTTTCCACTTATCATATTTTGACCCAAAGACAATCTTTTGTTCTCAGAGGTTATGCCAAGAAATCAAAAGCTCCACTACATCATTTTTACTAAGATAGAAAGTCTTTAAGAAAATAATTAACTATGCCTTTTATCTGAGGAGCAGCCCAGTTAATTTCAGATACTTCTTACTGTGTTAACTGCAGGATGATGAAATTTGTAGACACAGCATCTCCCAAAGACTTACTAAATCAATGATGATGAGTTGGGATATACACTTGTGGGGAGAATAACCACCCAAATAACCTCATAAGTCATTGAAGTGTTATTGAAGCATTAGAATGCAAGATAAGAAGAATGCCATAGCAATAGTATACTCCATTTTCAGCAAAGCATTAGTCAAAGCCTCTCATGCTATTCTTGTGCTCAAAATGCATAATTTGCCTGTTGATATTGAGTGGATTTTAAATTTGAATTAAATTACTAGATCCAAAAGGTAATCTTTAATGAGGCAGCATCAACTTAGTACACCAGAGATTTGTTCTTGCACTTGTGCTATTCAACATTTTATTTTTTTGCAATTATCAGGATTAAGGCATAGATGATAACTTGTCAGATTTGCAGATGTCACAAACCTAAGAGAAACAACTATGAAGTTGGATGAGAGTCAGGATACAAAAAACTCTCAGGGGCATAATGATGGGCTTACTGTAATAAGATGAAATTTAATAGAGATAAATATAACATCTTACAATTGTATTAAATTGCCAGGTGCATTGTAGAGGGAATTATTTTTCATCCACAGATTGGACTGTATGGCTCTTGATGTGCTTTCCAATCTTGAAATTCTGTCATTCTATTAATCAACTTCACGAATAAATATATAATAGAAGAAACACAATGAGACAACAGTCTGGAGTCTAAGGCTCTTAGTGCATTGAAAGTTCAACATGCATCAATAGTGTACTATAGCAACCCCTAAAACAAATATTGTTTTGGATGCAGTAAGAGACACATAGCATTTAAAATGAAAGATTTCCTGATGTGTCACTCAGATAATATTGTATTCAGTTTGGAGCACAACATACTATGAGGGACATTGATTAGCTGAAATATTTTCAGAAGAGGATAGCCAGGAAAGTGAAGAAATTCTACAAAGTAAACTGAGGATTAGTGAAAGGAAAGAGATATTTACCCAAAGGAAAGAGGATTGAGAAAGGACAAGTTATCTGTCTCCATGTAGTTGAAGAGCTGTCACATAAAAAACATTAGATTTGTTCTATTTCATTTCCAGAAGGCAAACAAAGAACAATGAGGTAGATGAAACAATATTGATTTCAGCTTAAATTCCCTTACAATGGTAGGTGTCCAAAAATTCAATAGCCTACCTTAGAAGTTAATGGATTTCTCTCATTAGAAGTCATCTAGCAGAGGCTGCATGGCCATTTGGGTATGTAACAGGGATTATTTCTATTCCATGATATGTGCTAAGTTCTCTCAGATGTTCCTTTCACTCTGATAGCCTATTACCCTACAACAACCAAGTGATTATATTTACCATAACTATATGAAAACATGCTAATTACCAAATACATAGTGTCGAGCTTGAATGTAACACATAAAGTTATAGTCAAATGTTAGTTGAACTACTATATTGACAAAGGATTATTTATGGCAGCAATTTCTGCCAGTATATATTTTATATTTTGCTCAATCCTAACATCTATATTAATATAGTTTTGCTGTACTCAAAAACAGGTAGTTTTGGGTTTGTTGCTGTATATAACATTACTGATAAAGGGCACTCAGGACAGTATATTTCAAAGAGCCCCAAGCCTTCAGATGGTAGTGAGGAATTCTTTCTCTATTATCTTTTTTATTTTCATTTTTTAAAATTTAATAGATTTGTATTATTATTTATTTTGACATTGTCTAGATTTCCCACAGTATGACTCTCACTAGAGAGAGCCATGCCGTTGCTGTTGCCCAGTCATTTCAGTAGTGTCTGACTCTTTGTGACCCCTCTTGTGGCTTTTCGTGGCAAACATACTGGAGTCGTTTGTCATTTTCTTCTCCAGCTCATTTTACAGATGAGGAAACTGAAGGAAATGGGTTAAAGTGACTTACCCATGGTCACACAGCTAGTAAGTGTCTAAGGTTAGATTTAAACTAATGAAGATGAGTCTTCCAGATTTCACACTCTATGTAGTGGAAAATATACTAGAATTGGATATAGTATTCAAATACCGTCTTGGCCACTTGCTACCTGTGTGACTTTGGGGAAGTAATTTAACCTTTGGCCCTCAGTTTCCTTATCTGTAAATGAAGGGATTGAGATACATATCCCCATGATTATCCAAGGTCAGAATCTACAATCCAGTGATCCATTTTGATAAACTTTGAGATACCTAATGACAATTTGGCTTTTAAAAACCTGTGATTAAATTGGTATATGAACTGATCTGGGACATTGAGAGGAAATGGGACTCTCCTAGTGCCACATGGCTCTCTGTGGTAGAGGTGGAACTTGAAGTCAGGTCTTTCACACTTTGAGGACAGCCTACTAAGCACCACACTGTCTTACTTTTATTTTATTATCTCTGAGGATCTGCTACATTTGCTATCCCATGATAGCAAATCAGGTATTTGCTTTAGTAATATAGATCTGACCTCTCTACTTATTTTGATAAGCTGTGTCTTAGTGGCACTTTCCATCTATAATTAAAATGGTTGCAATCTTGTTCCCTAATCTAGATATTCACATTGAAAGCCAATTAAAAGAAGTTGGCGCCCTCAATTGGTTACCACATGCAATATAAATATGTTTGACAAGATATTGCCTTAAGTAAATTAATTCAATAGGGCAGTAATCTGATTTTCATGAACAGTATTTGCTAGAAACATCAAATTGATGAAGACTTAAGTCAGAGTCTCGTGATAAAGATATTGAGAAATCCACTTTCCAAATGGTCTTGAATAGCACTGATGACATCAATGCTAATCTCTAGAAATCATCTTATTAAGGTATATCCCTATACTTAGTATTGGTAATGTCAATAAAAGATAGTATATCTAAGGAACTGAAAATTGATGAGCTAAAAAGTCAAATTAAATTGAGTCTCTAACTCTAAGGAGTAAATAAGTCTCTGTTAAAGAAAAAGCAAAGTAGAAAAGACAAAAATAACCTTAACAATGAGAATTTTTAAAACAGGAAACACTATCTGAAGTTTGGGAAAATAGCATACATTTGAAAGTTGATCATTCTGCATGATATAGTGGTTAAAACAATGGATTTGGAGTTGAACACCCTAACATGTATTATCGTGGGCAAGTTATTAATCTTTCAAAGATTTGAAGGATTTGTTTTTTGCTTTCTGTAAAATGGAGAAAGAAATGCTTGTTTTGCCTCAAAAGGCTTAGGGGAGAAAATTATTTAAAATGCATAAAATGACAGGAAATAGATAGAAATCTGGGACTGCAGTCAGGAAGACCTTGATGTCAAATATAGCCTCAGATACTTACTAACTATATGTCCCTGGGTAAGTCACTTAAACTCTATTTGTCTCTCAGGTCTCCCAGCTCTCTTCTCCTCAAAGGCTGGCCCACCCCTTCAACACTGGCTCTCTTCAATGTCTGCTTTCTCAACACCAGCTCTCTTTGTATACAGTTCTACTCAGTATCTGATTGGTTAGAACTCATATGCTCATTTCTGATTGGTTAGAGCCCACTTACATGTCTGATTGGCTAAAATTCAATCCAGAAAAACAGCAAAGATCCTACTTTGCTTGCTGTTACAGAAACATGAATAAATTCATAGACTATCAAAGTTGGAAGAAACCACAGAAATGGTATACTCCAAAATCCTTATTTTACAGACAAACTGAAACACAGAGAAGGAAAAGGATTTGCCCAGGGTCAAATTGTTAGTAAGAAATAGAGATCCTGCTTTCTTGGACTGAAAGGCTGGTATCCATTTCATGATACCATACCTCTTTGACCATATCCACATTATTAAACAAGCTAAAGATATTAACATCAAGTAGGTTGTTTATGTTTTCCCATCTTTGTGGCTTTTTGCAATTAATTTTTAAAAATATACTCTGAAAGAGTCATGAATTGAATGACAACAATAGAAGAAGATTTTACTGAATAACATAGTAGATTTTTTCTTCCAAATACTAGAACTGTTTCTGTCTTTATGTCCTAAGATATGTAGAGAAGTTACAAAAACATACTGTAAAAGTAGAAAAGTTTCCTAGAGCAAGTTGGAAAAGCTGATCCCAGAAAGCATCTAAACATAAAGCTTTTGCATTTCATTACATTAAGATGCCAGAACAAAAGACCTAAAGGATTCTTTTTCCTTTGTTTCACTCATGGAATCAATTTCATATTGAAAGTATGTATGCAATGGGAATAAAGAACAGATATACCTTTAAAAAACAGTTGTAATGTACTAAAGAAATGTGCAAACTTCACGCTAGAACACTCCTGAGTTTGATTTACTAAGCAATTAAATAGTCTTCTATTTTACTAGGCTGGGAGTCTCACAAAGCAACCCAAGCGCACAGTAATGCTTCAGACAGATGAATTTATATGTGTTTACAAGCAATGTTATAAAATGGTGTCCATAATTTCTCTTCAGAACTTTAAATTATTAAAAATAAATTTTGTTGACCTTAAAAGCCATGTTGTGATACCTGTATTATTTTATTTGTGAAGTGATCCAAATTGATAATTTATGAAATTGTGAGACGGGAGCAGGTGCACCACACCCAGTTCTTTGAATATTCACCAGGAATTCCCACAGTGGTAGTGGGAAGTGGAGTTACAATCACAATCTAATTAAACATAGACAGTATGGGAGCAAAAGGCACATAAAGGTACCAACAAGCAGCAAAAAGGGTACAAAGGCAGATGGAGTAAGAATAGGAGATGGAATGGTAAAGGAAGACAGGAAGCATGAAAATGGGGGGGGGGGGAGGCATAGATAATCACTCACAATACCATAGATAAGAATTGGGAAAACTTGGCAACGTGAACTACCTACAATACCTGATGAACTTGATGCAGGTGAAAGAGTACTTGGCAGGAGTTTGAGGAGAGGAAAACAGACTAATTCTGTACTCCCTTGGGTTTAGTTCATTGACATAGCCAAATCATTTCAGAATTGTCAGTAAAACTTTAAAGTTAATATGTCCACATCATCTCAAAATTATCATCACTTTTTGGTGTTCTGCAGATGTCTAAAAGTTATCTGAAATTTACATATCATAGAACCAAGAACACCAACAACAATACCTAGATGGCTTCTGCTGATTCAGCATGTATTGCCAGGATGTGAATTTTGGTTCCTAAATGATACATTTTATAACCTATACCCTTTGATCTTTGGGATGGTTTGTATGGACTTCCAGGTTCCCCTTCGCAATCTTATTTCATTCTATTGCCCTTTAGTACTGGCTACTTACTTTCTACACTGACTAGATGGGGCTGAAGGGTACAGGAGGGAGTAAAGAAGAATAGAAAAATATGTAGGTTTAACACAACCCTAAACTGCATCTATCATTTCATGAGAATCTTGGCACTTCAGTTGCCACTGAGGAATATAAAATGCTGAGAAGTCTTTAGGATGAGTAAAACATAACATCATACCATATTAAACCATTTTTTCTTGGAGAAAACAAAAGAGAATTGGGATATTTAATGGGACCAAAGAAAAAAAGACATCAAGGTCACAGTTTGCCATTCAGGTCAGGCAACCAACTTCTAAAATCCATTTTGGTTATCTGGATGTCTATTTTCTCTTCTAAAATGGTTTCCATTAGCTTTTTCAAATGTTATTGGGTATGTAGCCACCTTTTACTTCTCTTTGATGTATAGTTGGCAGGAGTAGCTAATGATTTAGGGTACTTAGTAACCTATCTACAATACTTCCTACATCCTATAGCCATATTTTCCTAGGTGCATTCAACACATCTATTGTTTTGCCTTTTATATCAGCTCCTTCTGGCATCATAATCCTACTTCATATGCATCCTTCTAGATTCACATAATTCAGTTGTGGCAGGAGAGGGTTGACAAGATGGGTAAAGACAACCTTGACCTTTAGCTAGAAGGTGCCTGATCTCCGTTTAATGCATTAGCTTCTCTCTGAGGAGTGTTTGCTTGACCTCATTCTCATTCAGCTTATAGTATTTGTCTTTTAAAAATTGACATCAGAAAAAAAGGAGATTGAAGTAGATTAGAAATAACTGCAACATTAAATTGTTCACACTCTGAGAATGTGCTTAATAAACTCGGCAGCAGATGTTATAAATGTGGTAATATTTCAAACAACTAAAACTGTTGGATTTTTTTTTGTACATTAAACTTATATTCAGGGATCATACAAAAATCAGGAAAGTGTTTAAGAAACACTTTCCAATGTTTATCCTGAGGACAATGGTGATGATGATGATGATGATGATGATGATGGTGATGATGATGATGGTGATGGTGATGGTGATGATGGTGATGATGATGATGATGGTGATGATGATGATGATGATGATGATGGTGATGATGATGATGATGATGGTGATGATG